>PVIJ01005443.1:0-103628 GCA_004024925.1 Scalopus aquaticus
ATTCTTTCTTCATAGAGGAAGGAGAGCTTTGCAGGGTAGAGTATTTTTGGTTGACATTTGTTGGCATGTAGTATATTACATATGTCTCTCCATTCTCTTCTTGCCTTTAATGTTTCTTCAGAGAAATCTGATGTCAGCCTGATTGGCTTTCCTTTGTAGGTTATTTGTTTCTTTGTCCTCGTCATTTTCAATATATTTTTCTTGTCTTGAATTCTCGATAGTTTTACTGTCATATGTCTTGCTGTTTTTTTCCTTTCATTGCAATAATTTGGAGATCTTCTGGCTTCCTGTATGTCGATTTTTGTTTCCTTTTTCATGTTTGGAAAGTTCTCTTCAATTATGTACTTGAGAAGTTTCTCTGTTCCTTTCTCTCTCTCCTGTCCTTCTGGGATTCCTATGATTCTGATGTTTCCTTTTCTCATGGTGTCAGATAGTTCCTGAAGCTTTTCCTCATTCTTCTTCCTTTGTTTTTCTTTTTCCTTTTCTGTCTTGGTTCTTTCAGTATCTTTATCTTCCGGAGTGCTTATTCTTTCCTCCATGTGTTTTAATCTACTTTTATGGCTCTCTACTAATGTTTGTAAATCCTCCATTTCCTTCATTTTCTTCTTTATGGATTCATTCTCGTTTTTCAGTTCTTCATTTATATTCCTCAGTTCTTTGTTCTTTTCATTTAATTCTATTATTTTTTTATTATGGCAATTCTGAGTTCTTTATCTGTTAGGCAGATGTAATCTTCTATGTCCATATTATTGGGTTCTGAAGAGGGATTTTCTTTCCTTGGCGTATTGTTTTGAGGGTCATTTGTAATTTTTTTTCTTCCTGTTGTTGGCCTTCTGCTTTGCTCTGATCATTGCATTCCTATGCTGTTGGTGCCGGCAGGCATGGTTCTTGGTTCTACTTGCTGAGGAGTGTTTGTTGTTTCCTACTGTCTGAGTTGCCTTGACTGTGGCTGGGTATCTCCCAGATTTTCTTTTTTCTTGTTGAATTTCTGTGTTTTGTGACGTGTCTCCAATGTGTTTCCGGTTCCAGGTGGAATTAGGGTAGAAAAAGGGGTGGTGGATTGTAGTTAAATATATATATATATATATATATATATATGTATATATATTTATATTAATAATAAAAATAAACAAATAAATAAATAAAATTAAAGTAGAAAAAAAATAAAAAAGGTATTGGGTAGATGTAAGCTTGGGGAAAGTTTTGTAGTCCTTTTGCTTTTAGGTTTTGGAGTTTCCGGTTAGGCCCCCTGCTAGGGTTCAACCCCCCCCCTTTGCAGTGTCAGATGTTGCTGTTGTCCTACTGTGGCTGCTGTCGTTTTATAGTTGGTAATAGGCTTTCTGTTCTTTCTCTCTCCGCCCACCTTTTTATTTTTCTTCTTCCCCTCAGTGTTTGCCTGGGGGTTATCCCTGCCCCTATGGTTATGTCTGGTGGGGAGGGGTCGAGAGTTCCTGATCTTAAGTTTTTTTTCTGCTGCTTGGGCCCCACTTCTCCACAAGGGGGTGCAGGGGTGGAGGTTGTGGGCAACTTCCTAGAAGTTGGGTGTGGGGCCACGGCAGGGGGTTGGGGGGAGCTCTGTTTTCTTTTCTGTAGCCCTCCTGTGTGCCAAGATGCAGACACTTTGTGGAGGAGGGTATGGTTGGAGACAGTTCCAGCAGGAGTCTGTATTCCGGGTCAGGTTACCTCCAGTCAGGTTAGAGAAAAGTAGAGTTCTCTAACATCAGCTCTTGGAGTCAGGTTATAGAGTAGGGAGGAGATTGTTTGAGGTGGTCTCTGCAGTTTTTCCAGCTAGACCAGTTTTTCAGGCCAATATATCACCTAGCAACCAGCGAGGGATTAGGACCCCACAGGGTGCTGGCAGTTTGTCTTTCCTACTAAGATGTTACCTAGCCCCAGGTGGGGGATGGAAAGCAGTGACCCTAGAGCTTTCCTGCACTTCAGAGCTGCCACGCAGGGAAGAGAGGGGGCTCCTGGGGTGGGGGAGTGGGGGTCACGCTCCCACTAGTTGGCCAGAGCCCTCCGACCCCACCGCAGTTTCTAACCTTGTATTCAGTGGTTCTCTGTAAAGCTAGTTTGCCCTCCTCTCCTTTCTTTTGTTCCTCCGTGTGGGGTTCAGTGTCTTTTCTCTTCTTTTTACTCCGACTTTTCCGTTTATCTTTAAGTCTAAAGCACCCACAGGGATGATTGTATTGTGAGGGCATTCAGTTATCCTGAGATTGGCTCTCAAAATTAAGGATTTTTCTGTCCATAAATCTATATTTTGTGGGAGAGCCTAATCCTAGCATCTGTTTGCCGCCATGTTTTGGGGGCGTGTCCCGTGTATGTGTTTTTTCCAGTGTTTGTTTTCAGTGTTGATAGTAGTTGCCTAATGTATTTTATTGCCCCTTTGATTGGTGAATATACGTTGATGAGTTTTCTATCTTCTTGATGTATCTTTTCCTTAATCATTATAATGTCCCTCCCTGTCTCCCATTACCTTTTAAAATTGGAAATCTGGGCCTCCCTGGTGGCGTAGCAGTTAAGCGCTGCGCTTTGGAACTGTCGACAGCGGCGACGCGAGTTCGACGCCCGGCCAAGGAGAATCCCACATGGCACGGCAGACCTCTCCTGCCTTGCCCGCTGCTCCCCTCAGCAGTGTGTTTCTGATCTGCCTGTTCTGCTCCCCGCTCTGTCTCTGGTGAACCCTCTCGCTGCCCCACGCCTGTACCCCAGCTTGTATGTATAAATTAAAAAAAATAAATCTTTAAAATTGGAAATCTATTTTGCCTGATACAATCATGGCTGTCCTTGCCTTTTTTAAAGTCCCGTTTGCTTGTAGGATTGTTTTCCAGCACTTTACTTTGAGCTTATGTTTGTCTTTAGAGTTTAAGTGTGTCTCCTGTAGACAGCAGAAGATTGGATTTTACTAGATATTCTATGTCTTTTAATTGATGAGTTCAGTCCATTTACATTTAGCGTGATTAATCAATAAGATGTGATAGTTTGTTGCTGCCATTTTATTCTTAATTTTTGTGGATCTATTACCTTATTTAGTTCTTTTGCATATTTCTCTCTCTGGTTTAGATGTGTAAGCTCCTTTCAGTTTTTCTTAGAGATGTGGTTTAGTGTTTGCGAATTCCTTGATGTTCTATATGTCGGAAAAGGCCTTTATTCCTTTCTCATATCTGAAGGAAAATCTTGCAGGATAGAGTATTTTGGGCTGGAAGTTTTTTATCTTTAAGTATTTGCAACATATCATTCCATTCTGTTCTCTCTGACAGTGTTTCTTCAGAGAAGTCTGATGGGTACCTTTATAGGTTATCTGCTTCTTCCCCCTTGCAAGCTTCTATATTTTTTCTTTGTCTTGAACTGTTGGAATTTTCATTACTTCATGTCTTGGTGTTAGATTCACTTTATTTAGGCATGCCGGAATTCTTTTAGCTTCCTGGATTTATACATTTATTACCTTTGCTATTTTTAGGAAGTTTTCCTCCATTGTTTCTTTAAATATATTTTCTGTTCTTTTCTGTCTCTCTTCCCACTCTGAATAGTACCATTATTTTTATGTTGTCTTTTCTCATGGCATCGGATAATTCTCGAAGTGTTTCTTCTCCTCCTCCTCCCCCTCCCCTCCCCTCCCTCTCTTCCTCCTCCTCTTTTGTTTTTTGGCTTAATTTCTCTTCTTCTCTACCTGGCTTCTTTGTACATTTGCATCTTCAGTTACATTGACTGATTCTTCCACTTCATCTATTCTACTTCCGTCACTTTCTCCTGGTTTTTTTATTTTCTGTATTTCTCTTTTTATAGATTCTGAAATTTCATTTTTATCTTATTCAGAGCTTCATTGTCTATCTTCAGTTAATTGATTTTTTCCTAAGGTGGTTCATTTTATTTTTCTGAGTTTTCTTCCATTTCTTTGAATTTCTTTATCATTGTAATTTAAACTCTATCCGATGGGAGAACATAGCTTCCATGTCTTTGGAAGTTGAATTCTGAAGATTTGTTCTCTTTCTGTTTTACTGTGTCCTTGAGGATTCACTTTGCTGTTTGTTGGGTTTCTCCCTTTCCCCATTGCTAGCCTGACTGTTAATAATGCTATATGTGGGGCTTCCTCTGGGCGTGGCTCCCCACCCACCCTGGTCAGGGGTTTCACCTGTCTTGGTGAGCAACTTGCAGGGTCTCACAGGAGGTCCCCAGGTCTCTGGCCACTCTGGTACCTTTCCCAGTGTAGTCTGGTACCTCACTGGTCTGGGCAAATACTGGTAGGTCTTGTGGGAGGTCAGGAGGCATCTGGCCACTCTGGCACCTTCCCTGGTTTGGATCTTGGGTCTCACTGGTCTGGGTGGTGGCAAGCTCTTGTGGGAGGTTGTAAGGCCTTTGGCCACTTTGGCACCTTCCCTGGTGCATATATGGGATCTCCTCAGTCTGGTGGGGTCTCAAGAGGGGTTGCAAAGCCTCTCCAGTCTCACCATAATAAATTTTAGGTCATTTTCGTTACCTCCAAGAAGCACCCTGTTTTCCTCAAGCTCTCCCCACAACTTGCCCTAGCAAACACTCATATACTTTCTATCTCTGTGGATTTGCCTATTCTGGACATTTCATACAAATAGAGCCACATAATCTGTGCTCTTTGGTGACTGACTTCTCTAACTAGCAGTATCTTTCCAAAGTTTATTCTATTGTTTCATTTATCAATACTTAATATCTTTTTTTGGCCAAAACAACATTCTCTTTTGTAGATACACCACATTTTAGTTATCCACTCGTTAGTTGATGGACATTTGGTTTGCTTCTACACTTTGGCTATTATGAATAATGCTTCTGTGAAGTTTTGTATACAGACTTTTTTTCTGTGGACATGTTTTTATTCTTTTGGGTGTATACTGAGGAGCAAAGTTGCTGGATTTCAGCAATTGGTAACTCTGTTTAATCTATTGAACAACTAACACATTGTTTTACAAAGGGTTTTCATTATTTTATATCGCCACTAGTAGTGCGTGAAAGTTGCAATTTTTTCACATCCTTGCAACATTTGCTATTATCTTTTTCATTTAATGTCATTTGATGTGAAGTGGTATTTCATTGTGGTTCTGTTTTGTATTTCCCTCATGGCTAATGATGTGTAGCACATTTTCATGGTGTATTGGTCATTTGTAGGTTTGGAGTAATGTCTATTCAAATCCTCTGCCCGTTTTTAACTGGGTTATTTGTCTTTTTATTATTAAATTATAAAAAGTTCTTTTTTTCTCAAATACCTAGATGATTTACTAATGCTATAGATTACAGTGGTAATCTTGGTATCTATTCATCAGTTTTAATAAAGTGTCAGATTTTTTTTCAGACACACAAATGATTTTTTTTTAAAGATTTATTTATTTATACATACAAGCTGGGGTACAGGCCAGAGGTGTGGGGTGGTGAGAGGGTTCACCAGAGACAGAGTAGGGAGCAGAACAGGCAGATCAGAAATCCACTGCTGAGGGGAGCAGCGGGCGAGGCAGGAGAGGTCTGCCACACCATGTGGGATTCTCCCCGGCCGGGCATTGAACTCGCGTCACCGCTGCCGATAGCTCCACAGCGCAGCGCTTAACCGCTGTGCCATAGGGAGGCCCACACAAATGATTTCTAACACTGCAAATTACATTAGTAACCTTAGCATCTCTTGAGCAGTTTTAGTTTTTGTCTGTCTTCAGGTATTTAAAAAATTTCTTCTTTGGTTTCCTCATTAACCCAATAGTCATTCAGTTTTATGTTGGTTAGTCTCCACATATTAGAGGTTTTTCCTGCTTTCTTTTTGTGCTTTGTTTCTAATTTGATATCATTGTGATAAGGGAAGATATTAGCTATGATTTCAATCTTCATGAATTAATTAACACTTGTTTTATACATTATAGATGCAAATCCCTTATCAACTATATGACTTGCAAATACTTTTCTCCTGTTTTGTGGGTTGTCTTTTCATCTTCTTGATAGTATCCTTTGAAGCACAAATATCTTTAATTTTGATGAAATCCAATTTATCTACTTTTTCTTTTTGTCCCTTGTGCTTTTAAGCACTTTCACTTGCTTAACCCAAGGTCCCAAAGATTTATGTGTATGCTTTCTTCCATGAGTTTAATAATTTTAGCCTTTGCCAAAATAGGATTTAATTAGAATTTAAAAAAAAAACCCTCAGAGGAATATTGTTATTGTGGAAACTTTTGCGTTAGCATCAAAAACCCTAGGCTTTTGTACTTCCTAGTTATGACTTTAGAGGGTTGAATGCCAAGTAACTGTTATAAATTCAGGTTGCTATCTCTTATTCCATCTAAAGGATTTTAGTTAGTATTAAATGATATTGTGAAAGTCAAATTTTTTGTGAACTGTCGAGAACACATAAAAGTTAAACTACAAAACAGAAAAGAAAGAAAGGAATTAACATCTTGGAAACTACTAAGTCAATATTGGAACATTTTAGTATTATTAATTTGGGGAGAAATTAATTTGTATCCACTTCTCCCATCACAGTGTGCAATAAGTTTCCAAATCGTCAAAAATTTACCATTATAGTTCATCTCCTAAAAATGATCTAAAAGGAAAAAGAAAAGCTTATTAATTCTGATGATGTAAATTTATTCGGATTCAAGTGTACAAGTGTGGCATCAGTGATAAGTGTGTTTTAATATGTCAGAAGGAATAGAAAGGGCAAGGATGTATAATGTCCAGAATTGCAAAAAGGTAATTATCCAAACTATTGAAAATAACGTAAATAGAGAAATGCAAATAATAAGTATGGTACATGAAACTATAGAAAGCTCCATTGAGTTATTGCTTAAAGGGGATGCTCAGGTAATTGGTAAGTGAGGGAAAAGCACAGTAAATTAATATAAATTTGAATGATCAGCCTCCATCTTGTCAGGACTATGAGGAAACAAGGATAATGAAACCTTCTTCATAAGAGTTAAAATGTGACTGTTGTTTTAAAATTAAAATAAAATATGCCATTTGAACATTTTACAGGGTCTCCTGCAGTATTATGATGATTTGTGTCAGGAAGTGCCTTCTGTGTTTGTCAATCTGATGACGCCTAAAATGAAAAAGGTTGGTAATGCTGAAAGTTTACATCGATTTTCCTGTTACTTAAAATTAGATACTGGTTCTATAGATTATGGATTTTTGAAAATCTATTGTTGCCTAGACCCACTCTCTTGCTAGTTCAATGTTATGGCTCTATTTGTTCTATGAATGATTTCTTGTCTAAGTTCTGCTGCCTTTCAAAAACAACTAAATCTAAATAATGAGTACTTTCTAAGAATCCATGATTGTTTCATGGATAGCCAATCACCTTTATTAAGTGTCATGGCAGAGAAGCATAATTAAACAGTAGTAACTTGCAATATTTCCAGGAAATAAAGGAAATCCTTTTTTATATATGCAAATGCTTCTTTTATTGGTGGAAGCTGTTCCATTTTCACTTTTTCTAGGTGGAATCTGTGTTGAGACAGGGACTCACAATATTAACATGGTCATCTTTAACACTTGAAAGCTTCTTTCAAGAAGTTGACTCAGTTTTGGATATGTTCAATCAACTTTTAAAGAAGGTATGTTACATAAAAATTTCAAAAGTACATACATTAATAGTCTGGCTATAGGAATAGTTGATCGTTTATATAAACTTTCTTAAGGGTGGGGGTTTAATTAAAAGAACATCCATTAAGTTAAAAAAAATAATGCTGTGTTTGTTTTTATTTAGGGAACTTTTTATTTAGCATTGCCTTGTTCTTGTCCCTGAATTATCTTACCTTTGATATGTTCAAAGAATGATCAAATTCCACAATCTAAACTTCACTAAACTACACTATCTAAAAGAGAATGATTTAGATTGTGAATGATGGTGGAGCGGAATCCTTAAATATTGATATTGATGCTTCTAAAGTTAACTAGATAACACAATGTCATTTAACTAGAGAGAATCCATTGATTTCTGCCATGTTTGCATAATAGAATGTGCATATCTTTTTAGATGTGCTCTTCTGTCTATGATGGCCACGTGGTATAACAGACAATACTCAGAGACTTGGGAGTCAGATAAACCTGGGTTCTATTCTCTGCCTTTAACTAGCTGTGTGCCCCTCCACAGGTTACTTTCCTTCTCTGAGTCTTGGTTTCTTTAGTTGTAGAACTGAAATTAGTAATGACTCGTGTGCTGAAGTGGGGATTGAAGGAGAAAAATCTTTGATGTTATAGCACTTATCACTGCTCAGTAAAACTAGTTCCATCTCAAGCTTTCTTTGCAGATATACTCCCAAAATTTCCACCAAACATATATGCAGCAAGTTTCCAAATTAAGTTCTCTAAATTAATATAAAACTCAAATATACACATTGGATGAAAGAAGGGTTTTCTTCCATGTATTTTTTTCTTGTTGGTAGATCAGTGACTTGTGTGAAATGCATATTGATACAGTCCTAAAGGAGATAGCCAAAACTGTGTTAATTTCCCTGCCCGAGCATGGTGCCACCGTAGTAGAAGATATGTTGACTCTCAATGAGGTATGCATTTATTTATTACATCTTAATGATAGAAATACTGTCTTATAAATCTAAAATGTAAATTTGTGATATAAAGAAATATGTGTCAGTAGCATTTGGATAGCCTGACTTTTTTTCTTGGACCTCTTAGTTCCAAAATCTTACAAGTCTTCAGCAGCTCAAACCTATGCCCCCACCCTAGACATTATCTTACAAGTGTCCTCACTTATGTCCCTGGAATTCTCAGTGGTTCACCACTTTTCTTTCTCTGTCATGTTCCCAGGGCAATAGCATCTATCCTTATGGTTTCACCTACCTCTTAGTTTCCTATTAAGTAACCCAGAAACCAAGGTACCCTCTGGACTCTTTCCCCACCCATTTCCTAAATCCAGGCAGTCTTACAGCTTGCTTAGTCCGGTTTTGCCTCTTACTCAGATTTTGTTTGCATTGTCTCTTCTTTTCCAAACCTACCACCCCTTTCTTAGACCAGGCCCCTAAGTGTCACTTTCAGTTTGGTAATCAATATTAGCACTTTGTGGTCCGCTCACGTATTAGTACATGTTTCTCTCACCAGTGTCAGCTGGCCGCTCACGTATTAATACGTGTTCATTTAGTCTCCGGTTTTTCACGCCACAGTGGATTTATTTGGAACTATTAGGAGCTATTTTGTTGATCGTACTCAGTCTAGAAGCTTTACACACTGTTTTGGTGAAAGTGCAAGGTGTTTTATGAGAGATATTACAGTTTTTTTTTAATATCCAGTAGTTCAGGAGTTGTGTGTGTTTTATTGAATGCTTATACCATTCATATGGTGGCACAGAAAATGGCCGGCCCCAAGGGCTGGTAAATTTAAAGGGCACTGGCACACAAAGTGTTAGAATCTAACCCGTCCCTCTGCCTCCATGTTTGTCCCCAAATATCACTCCACAACTTCAATTCTTCAATGACAGTAGCACCTGATCCCTACAGGATAAAAACCTAACCTCTTAGTATCACACTAGGTTGAAATTTTAAAAATACCCATTTATCCTTCATTGGCTGATCCTTCTGCTAATCCTACAATGTTGGTTTGGGTCACTTTGCTAGTGTCTTTTCCAAGACATCTAAAGGTGGTTCCATCTCAAGGCCTGATTTGGCCCATGGAAATTGGGTGCCTTTGACCCTCTTTGTATGGAAATGAAGCTTCTTCCCAGGATGCCTCTTCATGTTTTTAGGGGCCAAGGTAGCTGGCCAGACTCTTTCCTCAGGACTACTTAGCCTTGGGTCAGCCCATCCATCATCCATTTCTTGAGGATACAGGTCAAGGTCTCTGAGTGGCTCTTCTGAATGAAGTTCTTTACACTAGTCTCTACTAAATCTCTGCCAGTGAGCAAGCTTCCTGCCTATAATCTCAAGTGGAGCAATGTACTGAGGGTTGTTTCACCTGCTGTTGTTTAAGAACTACTTTATTCTTAATATGTTGGATCTTGAAATCATTTGTTCTCAGTGTTGGATCCTTGGATGTATCAGAGACAACACTAAATGAGCCATTTTAGCATTCTGTTTTTGGTGTGTGAAAGTTTTAAATGATTTTATCTTTCTGGCCATTTGTTTGTTTTATTATTATTAAGTTATTTGTCTTTAAGGTCTATTTTATTTGATATTAAAATTGCCATACAAGTTTTTTTGGTTATTATTTTGCATATATATTCTTTCTTATTGTGTTAATTTCAACCTTTCTGGGTTCCCTGGTTTTAGAATTTCCACCTGTAAAGACCATTAAACTGGGATTTAATTTTAATTTACTCTGAAAAAAACTTTTTTTAAGCTGGTAATTTTAATCTATTTACATTTATTCTAACTCTCAACATAGTGGATATATTTTTGCTTTCTACCTTCTTGTTTTGTTTTCTACTTACCTGATTTACTTATCTATTTCTAGAAATTTGTTTTTATTCTTTTCCAACTGTGTATGTGTGAGTATGTGTGTATAAAATGCTGTTCCTTTCTTGTGTTTTTTATTCTATTTTTTATGTAGACATTTAAATATATTTTATAACAATTTCTTTATCTGAATTGATTGATTTATTCTGATCTTTGCTATTTTCTCCAACTCTTGCTCAAAGTAACCTGTTTCTTCATGTTTTAAATATTTTTGGTTGTGAATCATGCACACACACCCATTTGATTGAGAATCTGTCCATTTTTATTTGCTTCTGTGTGGTGCCCAGGAGTTTTATAAACTTGGGTTAACTTGATATTATTTTCTCCAAGTACAAAATTTCCCAAAATACAAGGTGGTTTAAACTCTCAAAACTTAAACCTTGTGAGGAAAAGCTACCTATTGTAAATTCCCAAAGGAGGATTAGTCCTCTGCCCCAGAGCTAACCAAGATAGCTGACCTTTCTTTTAGCTTATTACCCTTTCCTTGAGAGTTTAGCCACTGATTTGCCTGAAGATAGGTAGGGAAGGTCTCAGCTCTAGTCTCCTACCCTTGTGAGGGACCTAAGGCTTTCTTTGGTGTTTTGGTTATAGAAAAAAAATAAAAGCCCCTATAGAAGTTGAGGCTTCCACTTACTTTTCATTTTAGGCCCATGTCCTTTTATAAAAATCAAGATATATTGTGTAGACAGCAAAGTGTGCAAGCCATAAGTGCACCATTCGGTGAATGTTTATCTATGTATACCTTGTAGCCATGTCCAAGATAAAGGTAGGAAACACTCCCCTCAACACAGATGATTGCCCCATGTTCCATTCCAGTCAATAACTGCCACCTCCTCCAGAGTGCATACCATTTTGGCTTCTATCTCTAGATAGTTGCCTGTTTTTGGAGTTCATATAAATGGAACATTGCAGGGCATATTCTTTATATCTGACTTATTTTGCTCACTGTTCTGTCTGTGTTGATTCATCTCTGTAGTTAGGTGAAACAAGAGTTCCTTCATTTTTATTTCTGCACATGAATGGCATGACTTTATTATAATTTGTTTATTCTTTCTACTATTGGGCATTTGGATCACTTAAAGATTTGAGTATACACTGAGCATTCTTTTTTTTTTTAAAAAAAAAGATTTATTTATTTAGGCATACAAGAACTGGGGTTTAGGCCAGAGGTGCGGGGGTGGTGAGAGGATTCATCAGGGACAAAGTGGGGAGCAGAACAGGAGGATCTATTGAAATACACTGCTGAGGGGAACAGTGGGCAAGACAGGAGAGGTCTGCTGTGTCATGTGGGTCAGCCCAGCCAGGGATCGAACTCATGCCACAGTGGCTGGCAATAGCTTGATAGTACTAAGACTTTTTTTTTCAATATATGTTTATTATTATTTGTATCTTTTACATTATAGTGTATTCCCCGTGGGTTACCCACCACCAATTCACTTGTGAACCGTCACCATAGTCCCTTGTGCTCCCCTCTCCCCCATTTTGAATCTTTATCCTGCTCTCCTTTGCTGAATATCTCTCTTATTTGGTTTCTCTAGATTCCTGTAATAAGTGAAACCATCGATATTTTTCTCTTTCTTTCTGGCTTATTTTGCTGAGCACAATCCCTTCTAACTCCATCCATGTTGCTGCAAATTGTGTGTGTTTATCTTTTTTGAATGCTGAATAGTATTCCATTGTGTTTATGTACCACATCTTCTTGATCCAGTCATCTATTTTTGGGCATCTGGGTTGTCTCCATACCTTAGCTATTGTAAACAGTGCTACAATAAACATACGGGTGCATGTATCCTTTTGAATTAGTGTTTTTGTGTCCTTTGGGTAGATTCCCAAAAGTGGTACTGCCAGGTCATACGGAAGCTCCATTTTTAGCAGTTTGATGAACCACCACACAGCTTTCCGTGGTTGGACCAATTTGCATTCCTACCAGCAATGTAGAAGATTTCCTTTTTCTTGACATCCTCACCAGCATCTGTAATTGCCTGTTTTTGTTTTTTTTTAACATGTGCCATTCTCACTGGCGTGAGGTGGTATCTCATTGTGGTTTTGATTTGCATTTCCCTGATTATAAGTGATGTTGAACATTTTTTCATATATCTGTTGGCCATTTGCTTTTCTTCATTGTAGAAGTGTCTTTTTAGCTCTTCCGCCCATTTTTTGATTGGATTGTTGACTTTGTTTTTGTTGAGTTGTGTGAGCTCCTTGTAGATTTTAGTTATCAGTCCTTTATCAGTTGCACTGTGTGCAAAGATTTTCTCCCAATTAGTAGGGTGCCTGTTTGTTTTGGTTAATGTCTCTTTTGCTGTACAGAAGCTTTTTATTTTGTTGTAATCCAGCTGTTTATCTTTTCCTTCACTTCCTTCGCTTTGGGGTATGTGTCTTTAAAAATGTTACTAAGATGTATATCATATATTGTTTTGCCTACGTTTTCTTCTATATATTTTATGGTTTCAGGTCTTAGTCCAAATCGCTTATCCATTTTGAATTGGTTTTCATGCATGGTGTGAGGTAGTAGTCTAGATTCACTTTTCTGCATGTAGTTGTCCAGTTTTCCTAGCACCATTTGTTCAACAAACTGTCCTTGTTCCACTGCACATTCTTTGCACCTTTATCAAAGATTAATTGTCCATATATACGTGGATTGATTTCTGGGTTCTCTATTCAATTCCATTGATCTCTGTGTCTATTTTTGTTCCAGTACCATGCAGTTTTAATTACTATGGCTTTGTAGTATAGTTTGAAGTCTCGGAGGGTGATACCTCCATTCTCCTTTTTGGTCAGGAGAGCTTTGGCTATTTGAAGTTTTTTGTCGTTCCATATGAATTTCATCATTATTTGTTCTGTCTCTTTGAAGAATGTCATTGAGATTTTTATTGGAATAGCGTTGAATCTGTAAATTGTTTTTGGTAATATGGCCATTTTGATAATGTTGATTCTTCCATTCCATGAATAGGGGATGTCCTTCCATTTCTTTGTGTCTTCTTCTATTTCTTTTAATAATGTTTTATAGTTTTCTTTGTATATGTCCTTCACCTCTTTTGTTAGGTTTACTCCCAGGTATTTGATTTTTTTTGTTTTGATTATAAAAGGGGTGGTTTTCTTGATTTCCTCCTCTTCTGATTGATTGTTTGCATATAGGAAAGCTACTGATTTTTGTGTGTTGATTTTGTATCCTGCTACTTTACTAAATTGATTGATTATTTTGATCAGTTTTTCTGTGGAGTTTTTAGGGTTCTCTATGTATATTATCATATTGTCTGCAAATAGTGATAGCTTTACTTCTTCTTTCCCTATTTGGATTCCTTGTATGCCTTTCCCTTGTCTTACTGCTTTTGCTAGGACTTCCAGAATTAAATTGAAAAGTAGAGGTGACAGGGGACATCTTTGTCTTGTTCCAGATTTCAGGGGAAAGGCTTTCAGCTTTTCACGTTGAGAATGCTATTAGCTGTGGGTTTGTCATATATGGCCTTTAACATGTTGAGGTATGTACCTTCTATCCCTAGAATCTCGAGGACTTTCATTATAAATGGATGTTGGACTTTGTCAAATGCTTTCTCAGCATCTGTTGATATGATCATATGGTTTTTATTTTTCTTTTTGTTGATGTGCTGTATTATATTCATTGACTTTCTGATGCTGAACCATCCTTGTGCCCCTGGAATAAATCTCACTTGGTCGTGGTGAACTATCTTTTTGATGCATTGTTGGATTCTGTTAGCTAAAATTTTATTGAGGATTTTTGCACCAGTGTTCATTAGAGAGATTGACCTGTAGTTTTTTTTTTGTGTGTGTGTATTGTCCTTGTTCGGTTTTGGTATTAGGGTGATGTTGGCTTCATAAAATGTATTTGGTTGTATTCCTTCCTTCTCAATTTTCTGAAAAGTTTTGTGTAGGATAGGCACTAGTTCATTTCTAAATGTTTGGTAGAATTCATTTGTAAACCCATCTGGTCCTGGGCTTTTGTTTTGGGGGAGGGTTTTTATTACTGTTTCAATTTCACTGCTTGTAATTGGTCTGTTTAGGTGTTCTATTCTTGATCTAGCTTAGGATGTTTGTATAATTCTAAGAATTTGTCCATCTCTTCTAGATTGTTGAACTTGTTTGCATGTAACTATAGTAGTCTCTGATTATTCTTTT
The DNA here is from genome assembly GCA_004024925.1 of Scalopus aquaticus. NCBI lineage: Eukaryota > Metazoa > Chordata > Mammalia > Eulipotyphla > Talpidae > Scalopus > Scalopus aquaticus. The sequence continues at coordinate 14,550 of PVIJ01005443.1, forward strand.
GATTTCTGCTATATCTGTTGTAATTTCTCCTCTTTCATTTATGATCCTATTTATTTGTGCTTTTTCCCATTTTTTCTTTGTGAACCTGGCTAGAAGTTTGTCTATCTTGTTTATTTTTTCAAAGAACCAGCTTTTGGTTTCATTGATCTTTTGGATTGTTTTTTAAACTTCTATTTCATTTATTTCTGCTTTGATTTTTATTATTTCCTTTCTTACACTGGCTTTTGTATTCTTTTGTTGTTCTTTTTCCAGTTCCTTAAGTTGTGATATTAGGTTGTTTCTTTGAGATCTTTCTTGTTTTTTGATGTGAGCCTGTATTGCTGTATATTTTCTCGTATAAGTGCTTTTGCTGTGCCCCATACATTCTGGAAAGTTGTGTCCTCGTTGTCGTTCATCTCCAGGAACTTTTTAATTTCTTCTTTGATTTCCTCGTTGATCCAATGGTCTTCCAATAGTGTGGGTTTCGACCTCCATGAGGTAGGGGGGTTCCTTGTTTTCTTTTCGTGGTTTATGTCCAGTTTGATGCCTTTATGGTTGGAGAGGATAATTGGTATGATTTTGATCTTGGTGTATCTGTTGATGTTTGTCTTGTGTCCTAGTATGTGATCTATCTTGGAGAATGATGCGTGTGCACTTGAGAAGAATGTGTAATCAGATTGTTTTGGATGCAGTGTTCTATATATGTCTGTTAAACCATTGAGATCTATGTCTTTATTTAGGGCTCTAGTGTCCTTACTTATTTTTTGTCTCATTGACCTGTTCAGTGGTAAGAGTGGAGTGTTGAAACCTCCTACTATATATGTACTTTCTCTGATGTCTGTTTTCAGAGATGATAATAGTTGTCTGATATATTTTGGTGCTCCTTCATTTGGTGAGTATATGTTGATGATTGTTATGTCTTCTTGATAAATCGTCCCTTTAATCAAAATGTAATGACCATCTATGTCTCTTTTTACTTTTTTAACTTTGAAGTCTATTTTATCTGATATAGGTATAGCTGTTCCTGCCTTCTTTTTTGGTCAATTTGCTTATAGAACTCTTTTCCAACCTTTTCCTTTCAAATAGTACTAAGACTTTAATCCCTGCACCACCAGGGAGGTCCTACATTGAGCATTCTTATATGTGTTTCTCTGTGGACCAAAACATTCCTTTTGGTGAGTTTATACTGAGAAGCAGTGAAATTTCTGGGTTGCAAGTTGTCATCTTAAAGTCAAGTCTGTTTGAATTAAATTCACACATTGAATTTGACTGCTGTGTCTCTCATATTTCGTTTTATCATCCTCCCCTCTTTTTTGCTTGCAAGATTTGTATTGTGGTAAATTATACATCACATAAAAATTTACCATTTTAACAACATTTTAGATTTAATTTTTAATAATTGACATTTTTATTGAAATATAATTGATATATAACTTTTGTTTCAGATGTATGATATATATGGGTATGAGATGATAACCTAAGTGGGTGGTGTTTAGTACTCTCACAACATTGTATAGTGATTACCACTACCTACTTCCAGAACTTTCTCATTATCCCAAACTCTGTACTATTAAACAATCCCCCATATACATCTCTACCTCAGTCCTTGGTAGCCTATACTTTACTTTCTGTCTCCTGAATTTACTTCATATAAATAGAATCATGTGATATTTGTCCTCTTGTATCTGATTTATTTTACTTAATATAGTATTTTGAGGTTCCAGATTAGAGCATATGTCAGAATTTTATTCTTTATAATAACCGAGTAATGTTTCATTGTATAAATAGGCCACATTTTGTTTGTCATTGTATAGTTGTTATTTGTTGACAGACATTGGGGTTGTTACCACTATTTAGCTTTTGTTAGTAATGTTACTGTCAACATTGGTGTGTAATTACCTGTTTGAGTCTCTGCTTTTAATTCCTTTGGGATACACCTAGCATAGAATTGCTGGATCATATAGTTTAACTTTTTGAGGAACCCCCAACTTTTTTCCATTATAGTAGTTCCATTTGCATTCCCAACAGCAACACACAAGGATTCCAGTTTCTCCATGTGCTTATAATACTTGTTACTTTCCATTTTTAAATGAAAAAATTCTTAATCGTTATCCTAATGGGTATGAAGTGATATCTGATTGTGGATTTGATTTGCATTTCATTAGTTACTACTGATGTGCTTCTTTTCATGTACGTTTTGGTTATTTGCACATTTTCTTTGGAGAAATATCTATTCAGGTCCTTTTTTTTTTTTTAAAGATTTATTTATTTATACATACAAGGGGTGCAGGCCAGAGGTGTGGAGGTGGTGAGAGGATTCACCAGAAACAGAGTGGGGGGCAGAACAGGCAGATCAACTGAAATACACTGCTGAGAGGAGCAGAAGGTGAGGCTGGAGAGATCTGCTGTCCCATCTGGGAAGCTTCTTGGCAGGGATCGAATTCGTGCTGCAGTGGCTGCAGATAGCTTCATAGAGCTGAGACTTAACCCATTGCACCACCAGGGAGACTATTCAAGTCCTTTGCATAGCCAAAAGTCCTTTGCTACCTTCCTTCTTTTAATGCTTTTTATTTTAAAGAAATGGTATAATTTGTCTTGTAGAATTTTCCATGTTTTTTTTCCCATCTAGGCTTTGCTCATCATATTTGAGCATTGTAATTTAATTTGTTAACATATCCCTCAATTCTTTGAATTTCCTGTAAATTTTAATTAGATCTGAAGACTTGATTCAGATCAGGTTTAATTTCATTTTCATTTTCTGGCAGAATAGTCCAGAAGAGTTCGTAAGTTTTTTCTATTGCATCACATCAGAAGGCATATAATATCAGATTGTTTCCCTTTTAGTATATTAAGATTGATCCATGGGCTCAAAAGTAATCAGCTTTACCAACCATTACAAAATTTCCCACAAACCTTTCACCTAAAGGTTTTAGCAGCCTGTGATTATTTTTGCCTAGAGCCATGCTTTGTTGGAGATTGCAAAATGTTGATTTTCTAATTATAGCATTTATGGATGAAATACCTCTATACAGAAGAAATTTCACTCATTAACTGGTTGGTTACTCTGAAAGTGTTTGTCGGAAAAGTTGGGCTTAATGCTTCAATTTTCCTTTCACATACCAGTTTTCAGAACTTAATAGTTGGTTCACTAACAACTTCTAAATTGACCTGCCTGACCATTGAGTTTTAAATTGTTTAAATGTCCTTATGAATACATGGATTGAGAATTCAGTCCATTGTAGTTGTTTTTTTTTTTTTTTGATGTTTAAATATTTCCATCTTTGTCAGTGGAATCCTTCAGGTTAGCTTCTATATTTTTGATATGATTCTACACTTTGTCCTAGCCAAAAGACTGAGAAGCAATACTGATATGATTCTAGTAGTCTTTGAAAGCTTCCTTGCTTTTTGGAACTGTAGGACATTTTAAACTCATCTTGTGCATTTTCTGCCCTAGATATAGGATCTCTCATTTTTCTAGTAAGTCCTTGCCCTTTCCATATTACCAATTAAAAATGGCATTTGGAAATTCACAATTTGAGTGCTTTGAAAAGTGCTCATTTTAAATTTTTAGCTGTTTTATGCTATTATTCTGCATCTCTAAGCAATATACTTGGGGTACTATTTCTTGAGTTGGCCAATTTATACATTATTTCTTCCTACTTTTGTAGATGAACATTTGACCCTGTCCTTTACCACTCCTCCCTTGTCATCTCAATGTAGTTGTAATTATTTTAGTTCCATAGTAACTGTAAATAATAATACATGATTATGACTATGTAAATATTGGGCAATGCAGAATCATCTAGTGTACTTGTAATCTATATTTCTCATACAACTTTTTATCTTTCCTGGGGTTTCGAATTGCCTTTCTTTTTTCACATTTACTTTCACGCAAACTGTTATGTCAGAGCTCCATCCTCCCCCCAAAAGACCACCTGTCAGAACCCTCTTTTTCAACCTGGGTTGATTACTTTCAGGTCAGCTGAGAAATTGATAACCTGAGATTCTCCTTGTCTGCTCTATTTCTGGATTCTTTTATTCTAGGGTGGAGAGCCCCTTTAACACTGTGTAGTCTCTTTACAGCAATGAAAATTGTCTAAAGAAGTTTCCTGTTTCCTGCCCAAGGGAGGGAGGAGGATAATCTCCTGCCTGTCATTTTCTTCTTGTTCATTCTTATTTTGACTATATGCACTTCCTATCAGGTTGTACTTATAAATGAACAGAATATAAGTGAACAAAGGAATAGGGAAATTCCAATGTCAGTTTCCTTGTTTTGGTTGCATTTCTTATTGGTATACAGCTATAATTGTTCTGACACTATTGCCTGTTCAGTGGGGTAAAATTCACACTATCAGAGAGAGTTCACCTTGAATATAGGAGCAGAGAATTTTTATAGACATAGAGAGAAACAGATCATATAAACAAGACAAACTGGGATAGATTAAGGGTGTTTGAGTGTGAATGTGGTGGTTGCACTGATGACACAAAAAAAATTTTATTATCAGAAAGCTGGTATGTGTTAATAATCTTAAGTCAGGATACAGGTGGACCATCTCTGTGTGACTTTTATGTCCCCTTGGGCCTTTTTTGTTCCTTTAACAGTTTTTTATTCTGTGTATCAAATTCTCTCATTCTGTTAAAGTTGATGTTGCATCTGTTTTCCTCATTGGATCCTGACGGATATATCTGAACCACTTTTATATAAAGATGGGATAGAAAGTCAGGGAAATGTTATGATCCAAGTTATGATAAGAAACACCAGTAACTACATTTAAAGGTACTCAAAATTCTGTCAGCAGAATCAACTTGGCTTCATAAAGATAGAAAGTCGATTCATGCTTGACAGGGCTGTGGAGGTGGGGTAATGGGAGAGAATGCCAGTGGGTAAAAGCAAAGGTACTCCTCTTTTGGAGGTGATGAAAATGTTTTGGAATTAAATAGATGTGGTGGTTGCACAGCTCTCTGAAATTTGTGGTATATAAATTTTGTCTCCATTTTTAAAAATAGAAGAGACCCCAGAAAATCAATTTATCTGTCTTCCAGTCTGTCTCTGACCTGCCCCTGAATATCTCAGTCTGTTCTTCACTGAGTTGTAAGAATTTTCTTAATCTTCAAGGACTAATTTATCTTCTCAGAAGAGATGGGGCCCTTATCAGGAAAACAAGTTTTACTTTTCAACTGGTAGTGACACAGTGTAGAGTGTGTTTTTGCTATCTGTCTTGTGGTGGCATTATTTTGCTGTGTGTTGAGTAGAAGAAGATGCCAGGGCCACTGAAATTTCCTATGAAATTTCTTTCGAGTGAAATGTGTGCATCTCAGTTTATGATTATCCTTGGTATTTATAGCAGTATGTGTTGCCATGACTATCTGGGATGATCCAGTTCAGCAAGTGTCAAATACAAGGTTTTCTGCAGGTGTTCTTTGACCAGGGTTCAGGTGCTCAGATGGAGTTGGAGAATTGTGTATGGGGCAGTACCAATAATGATCCAGCAGGTGAGATACCTCAGGAGTCACTGTAGTGGCACACCATGGCTACCTCTGGGCTGAAGGCACCAGGGGAAGGCACCAGAGTCCAGTAAAATCTGGCACCACGTGGAAGGAAGAATTCAATCTGTGAAGGTACAGGCCTTCCAACAAGGAGGGTGTGACAAAAAAATACTGCACCTTTTCTCCTCCATCTCTCCTAGTGTCTGCTGGTGCTTCCCATAGGTCAAAACCAACTGGAAGCTGGAGAATGAGGGACCTCTACCAGCCTCTCTTTACACAGAGGAGGGCCAAGAAGAGCCAACAATATGTTGGAGAATAACCAGCACCTGGTGACCTTGCAAGACTGGGAGGGTTATTTATAGTTTTCTAAATTAAAGCTATGTGAATAATTTTATCGTCAGAGCTCTTGGTACATTGTTGATTGTTTCTGCATTCACCTTTCCATCCTCAGGCTTCCCACCTTTTTTCAAAATCTTGGTCCTCTCAATGGGCTCTGACTCTCATGCCTTCTTGGCTTCTTGGAAACCCTACTCCACTGGTCTTCCTCCTCTTCTCTGTCTTCAATTTGTCCTCTCCATTGTACCCCTCTCACCAGTAGCCTAACATGCTCATTTCATTTTATTTCCCAACAAAACAACCCCCCCCTCCCTGCACTGCTGTTCACAACTAAATTTCTCCAAATTATCACATATGCTGCCTTCACTTTCCATTTCTCATTGCCCATCTCCATTTTCTTTCCAAAATTTCTGGTTCAAATTATTTCTGGCATGAATTACCATTTTTAATGACTTTATTGAGGTATAATTCACATGCCAGATAATCCAGTTTTTTAAAGTATGCAGCCGAGTGGTTTTAATATATTCAGTTATGTAATCCTTGCCACAGTCAATTTTGGACTATTTTCATCACTTCAAGAGAAATCAGTGCTCTTTAGCAGCCACTTCCCCACTTCCTCTCAACTTTACTAACCCTACGCAACCACTGATCTGCTTTCTGCCTCTATAGATTTGCTTTATTCTAGACATTCCCTACACAAACTGTAAAAGTAAGAATGCTAAAAACTGTTCAGAATGTTTGGTCACTGACAAAGGTTAAAACCAACATTAGTGGCAGCAAGGCACCAGGCTGCCAGTAGCCGTGAAAGTCTCAAGGCCAGCAACCTTGAGATAGAACTCCCCCTGCCTGGGGCGAGGATTCCAGGAACTCCTAAAGATAACAGCACAGACCATCTGCTTCAGACCCCCTCATCCTTGATGTCTTGCCAAGGTCACTAGGACTTGCTGAATTCCATTGCCTTTATAAGCTGACCCAGTTCTGTACTCGGGGTCCTCATTTTGCCCACAGGACCGCTGTGTCGGTATACCGGGCTGATTTGGACCCTAGCTCAAGCTAGCAATAAATCACCGCTTTGCTGATTGCATCGAATTATACCTCAGTCGTAATTGGACCCGTAACATACTTTTAACAAAACAATATCCAGTATTTTGTGACTGACTTTTTTCACTTAGCACAGTGTTTAAAGATCATCTATTTTCCTATGTTTCAGTACTATTTCTTTTTATTATATTGTATGCATCTATCACACATTAGTTTTCTGTGCATCAGTTGATAGACATTTGGATTGTTTACAGTTTTGACCATTATGAACAATGCTACTGTAAACATAAATGTACACGTTACCAAAGACACATTTTCATTTCTCATGGGCATATAGAGGAGTGGAAGGACTGGATCATTATGTTAACTCCATAATTAAACTTTTGAATACCAGTTTCCTTAAGCAGCTGTATTACTTTACATCAGCATTGTATGAGAGTTCCAATTTCTCTTTATCCTTACCAACTTTGTTTTGTCATTTTGATTATAACCTTTCTGGTGGCTATGAAGTGGTACCTCCTTGCGGTTTAGATTTGCATTTAGCTAATGACTAGTGATGTTGAGTCTTTCTAATGACTGGGAAACCATTATTCAGATATATAGTCGGGTCTTTTGCTAATTTTTAAATTGGAGTTTTGGTCTTTATTTTTGAATGGTAATTGTCCTTTATACGTTCTAGATACTACTGCCTTATCAGACTTAGGATTTATGACTTTTCCTCATTCCGTAAGTTGTCTTTTCACTCTCTTGATGGTGTCCTTTGAACCTCAGAAATTTTAAATTTTGATGATGTCCAGTTTATCTATTTTTTTCTTTCCTTTCTCTGCTTCTGGTGTCCTATCTTAGAAAACTTAGCATAATTCAAAATCATAAAGTTCTATACTTATATTTTCTTTGAAGAGTTTTACAGTTTTATCTCTTACATTTAATTTAGGTCTATGATCGAGTTGATTTTTGTGTATGGTGTAAGGAAAGAAATCCAATTTAATTCTTTTGCAAGCGGATATTCAGTTGTCCCAGCACCAATTATTTAATCACGATAATTTTGTTATTATATGGTATTAGAAACATATAGAATTTATATGACCTCCTCCTATTTAATCCCATGGACATGTTCTTTATGAAATATTATTTTTTGTTCAGTTATTCAGGCTTCCAAAGATATCAGGGGAGTGCTGAGATAAACATGTGTGTTCTATCTGTCATGTTTAACTACTAGTGTCTGGTTCTTTTCTTTGGGGATTTCAAAGCAAGTAGGAAGGGGTGGCATAGAAATACATGGGTCATATCTACCTTGGCTAGAGGGGAGTATCTACTTGTTTAACACTCGTTTTCCTTGCTAGACTGAAGTGGCTCAGTCACTATTGTCATTATAATGTTTAACACTGTGTTGCTAAATCAGAAAGGTGGAGTGAATGAATGATGGAGCAAGGTCAGAAGAGTCGGTCATGGTGGGGAAGGTCAGAGAATGTCTTTGGGTAAGAAGAGGAACACCATCTCCTCTGGGACTGGGAAGAGATGAGGATAGATTCAGATACAGGTGCAGATGAGGTGTGGTATAAATGGGAGTGACAAACTTAGAAGCATCTAGCTCAGTCCAGTAGTCAGCAGAACAACACATGAGGACAGAACATGGAGGATATGGGAGCTCCCAAGGCTTTTCTGAAGGAGGATTTTCTTGTGTAGTTTCCTTTTTATAAGGGCTTTGGAAGGCACGAGGTAGCTGCTCCCATTTAATATTTCTCTGTCCTAAAATGCATTGACATTGTGGACATGTCAAAAGACTTATTCAATTTTGTAAGACCGTTTCCTCTTCTAAATTTAACTTTTCAACTTTTTCCTAAAGCCTTTGCATTAGAAAAGTTCAGGAGGTATAGTTATTAGAAATAGATAAAGTGGATTTCATACCCTTATTCTTACCACCCTCTATGTGATTTTGGGCAACTTTCTTATTCTTTCTGAGCCTCAATTTTGTCATCTGTGAAATGGGCATAATAATGTTACCTGTCCAAAGAAGTTGCTGTTTTATGTTTAATTTTTAGTTTCAAAATGAACTTTTTAAAAAGATTTACTTATTTTTGCACACAAGAACTGGAGTGTAGGCCAGAGGTGTGGGTGGTGAGAGGATTCACCAGAGACAGAGCCGGGAGCAGAACAGGCAGATCAACTGAAGTACACTGCTGTGGGGAGCAGCGGGCGAGGCAGGAGAGATCTGCTGGACCATGTGGGAAGCTCCCTGGTGGGGAAATCAAACTTTTGCTGCAGTGGCTGCGGATAGCTTCATAGGCTGAGACTTAACCCATTGCACCACCAGGGTGGCCCCCCAAATTGTACTCTTTAATATGTGTGCGATATTTTGAAAAAAAAACACCACACACAAATACAGATTGTGACAGCTATATCTGCGATATAAGAAAAATTCTGGCTTTATGAGGGTGTCAACATAATCAGTAATAAATTATTTTTGATGACATGAAGAGGAAAAGTGTTAGTAGAATGAGAGAATTATTGAACAGCAGATGTAGAGCGAAGTCCTTTCCTCATGTCTGCCAAATGCTCCCACACTTGTCATCGGTGAATGTAATTACATTTTTTTAAACAATACGGAAGAGACTTTTGGTAGTCAAAGAGGGCTATTTTTTTCCTTTGCTTGAACACCCAAAGAGGTTTCTATTTAATTAAATAAGGTAATACATATAAAACTCTTCAGTTGATGCCTGGCGTTCAATACCATGCTCAGTTAAAAACCTGATCTTTTGAATCTCTATGTAACATTTTGGGTTGTCCTTTCTTAAAATTACTTTTCATTTTCAACTTTTGACATCATATCTCTACTCCTTCGGCCTTCTATTTTTTAAACATTTTTTTATTGAGGTGACTTTGGTTTATCACACTGTTTATGCTTTAGGGGTTCATGCTTATTTAGGTGTATGCGAATACACCATGCCCACCACCAGAACATCAACCATTCTCCCCCATAGTCCATGGGGCTCTCCCACTTTACTCCCTGTCCCTACCCTCCTTTTCTGGTAACCTCATATCTGTAGTTAGATCTTTAGCGATCATTTGTCTGCTCCTTTATTTTTTTATATTTTACATAAGAGTATATGAGTGAAAGCATTTAGTATTTGACTTTCTTCTTGTAACTTATTTTGCTTATTGTAATCTTTTCCAGTTCCATTCATGTATGATGAATGGCACAATTTCATTTTTTAAAGATGAATAGTATTCCATTATATATATACCACATCTTCTTAATCTATTTCTCTGTCCTTGGGAATTTAGATTGTTTCCATAACTTGACTATTGTAAATAGTGTGAAATGAACAAAGGAGTAAATCTATTCCTCTTAATTAGTATCTTGCATTCTTCTTATAGATATCTAGGAATAGAATTACTGGATTATATGATAGTCTTTAGGGGTTTCTACATTTACTGTCATGTCTACAAATAATGTTAGTTTTACTTTTCCAATTTTGATTCCTTTTATGTCTTTCTTTTGTTTTATTGCTCTATCAAGGACTTCCGATACTGTGTTGAATAGTAGTAATCAATGTGGACATCCTTGTCTTATGCCTGATGTTAGAGAAAAAGCTTCTATATATTCCCCAGTTAGTATCATATAAGCTGTAGATTGGCGTATATGGCCTTTATTATGTTGAAGAATGTTCCTTCTGTCCTGATATATTGAGAGTTTTTAAGATCATGAATAGATGTTTAATATAGTGAAATGAAGGGTTGAATCAGTGACCTTGAAAATAGTAATACTAAGGATCCAGGTGGAAGAAGAGAGAGAATAGGATGTAGATAAATGAAGCACTTTGATAACTAATCTTTCATAGCTTTCTCTAGAATGCTTGATTTCATTTATTGAACTTTTAACAACTTGAATCTCTGTTACTTTCTTGTTTAAAACTTCAGTTTCTTCCTTCTTTTTGTTGATTTTATTTCTGAGCTCATTTTTTTTTTGTTTTCTGAATTTTGTCATATTTCTTGGTTAGTTTTTCTGAATTCTTTTATATCTTTGATGTGCCTAAGTTTTCTTATATCTCTTTGAGTTTATTATAGCAGCTCTTAACTCTGTTTGATAGGGAGATGTAATCTTCTATGTTTTTGAAGTTAGATTCTGGAGAGTTGTTTTTAAAAATACCTGTAGTGTTCACTTTGAGGGTTGAAATAATTTCACTTTTTCTACAGGTAGCAATGTGGCTTTAAAAAAATAATTAATTAATTTGCATCTGCTGGCTTCTGTAGATATTCAGACCTGCAAAATTGGGAGGTGGGACAGAGGGGAAAGGTTATGGAAGGGTTTATCTATTGGAGCTGGTGGGGGTGTTGGCTCATGCTGTGACAGTGATGATGTCCCTCCTCTATGGGATTCAGGACAGCAAACTCAGTGCATTCATGAGGTAAGCATCTGTCCCAGGGAGTGGGGAAAGTGGAGTGCAGACCGGAGCACTTGCTCTCTTTTTTTTTATTGGGGATCCAACTTGGAGTTGGATCCAACTCCAGCATGGAGTACCTTAGTTCCTTTGCATCGTTTTTCCTTCATTCAAGGGTGTATGCCTCCACACTGTCTCTGTTTCCATCTCCATAGGGACCCTGGTTGAGCTGACAGTCCTACTGTCTATCTCCCCTGCCCCATAGCGCATACTCTGGGCTTCTCTGTCCACTTACCTCCTATTCAGTGAAGCATGAATCGCTTCAGTGTCATCTTTGTTGAAATCTGCACTGGTCTCTGATGTCCAGGGGGTCGTCAACTTTCTATCTTAGCTGTGGGACAGCTAACTGTATGCAGTTCCCCTCTAGTTAAGTATTTGATGTTATTCTCAGTAGGGAAACCAGAACTTACTCTTTCACCATCAGTATGACTTCCACTCATCTTTAGGAAGATGACCCATAAATCCACCCAGACACTGCTACTTCCACCACTGCTTCCACAGTAGGATGCTGCTTTTCTCATCTGAGCACCACAGCCAGTCCACTCTAGGCATTGCCTCATGAATGCATTGCCTCTGTACCACCTCTGTGCTATACCATGGTGGCACCTGCCTTTGTCCTTTGCTGCCACTTCTACCATATCTGCCCTGCATCTCCAGCCTACTCTCTTTTCACCCATATGGATGTGAACATAGGTCTTCGTGTGGTTGAATCAGAGAATGACCCGAGACTTTGAATTTTTCTTTCTCCTTTTCTTGCAGCTGTGCCTATAGCCATTGACAGTTTTGAGTCTGAAACATTATGCTATTGTCAAGTATCCTTAATTACAGTACTTTCAAGCAGCATTAAATTCTAGTTTTATACAGTAAAATCATGTTAATAATTTTCAATTTTTTAAGTATCTGGAAATTAATGGTCATTTCTTTGTTTAATAGACATACACAAAAGAATGGGCTGATGTTCTGAATCACAAAAGTAGACATGTGGAAGAAGCTGTCAAAGAACTTATAGTTATATTTGAGGGTATTTATGAAGTTAAGCACAGTGGGAAATCAGGAAAACAACCAGGTAATTTCACTAGTTGTAATGTTTGAATCATAAGAGTTGCAGATAGATTCTCAAATAGGCAACTTCTGCCTAGCAGGTATCAAAATTCCAGACTCCCAGAAGGAGAGCAACTGTTCAGCATGAACCGTATCATTTGCACAAATGTTCTAAATGGACAGTGAGCCTTCTTTTTTTTTTAAAGATTTATTGATTGATGTATACAAGCTAGGGTGTAGGCCAGAGGTGTGGGTGTGTGTGTGTGACAGAGGATTCACCAGAGACAGAGTGGGGAGCAGAACAGGCAGATCGTCAGAAATACACTGCTGAGGGGAGCAGTGGGCGAGGCAGGAGAGGTCTGATGTGCCATGTGGGAAGCTCCCTGGCTGAGGATAGAACTCATGCTGCAGTGGCTCTGGGTAGCTTCATAGTGCTGAGAAATAACCCATTGTGCCACCAGGGAAGCCCCAGTGAGCCTTTTTAATCACTTAAAGAAGGTGGGGACCCTTCTGAAATCCAGGGTCCCAATACCAACTGAGGACAAACCTTGCAGGGAGGTCTTTCTATGGTTTTCCGTCTCAGGGCTGCTGCTAGCTTTTTATTCTTTATACAACATTCTGAAATATCTGGGGACAGTTTTGGTTGTCACATAGCAGGTAGAGACCAGGTGTGCTGGCCATCCCTAGCCATTATAGTCCAGAGGGTGCTGATACAATGCACAGGACAGCACCCGACAAGCAAGGATGTCAGGGGTGCTGAGGTTGAGAAACTCTGAGCTGATGATAAGCAGCCACAGAATATCTTCTTTCCCTTAGAATTTCCACCTAATTAGTTTCTTTTTTTGAAATATTTATTATATTAGTTATAATTTATTTACCTTTGAGATTATATACTTTAATTTTTAATAATGACTGTGCTTAACTGCAGACTTGCAGAATTCTTGCAATCGTACAAAATTTAATTTTTTTAAACTATTTTTAAAACTTTAATGGGATATCCTCATCAGTCTCTTAAGAAGTGTCAAAACCAGAAAAATACCAACTCATTAATTTAGAAAACTCAGGTATTTTAGAAAGATAACATAAAGATTTCTTAAAATATTTCTTAACTCTAGATACTAGAGTATATTTATGGGATATATGGTAAAATTATGAGTCTTTTGAGATTAGTGTTTTAATTTAATTCAAAAAATTAAAAAATTTAAAAGTAAGAGATTTGTAAGGAGGATCTTTGTAAGGATTGTCCATATAGAACAAGCCAGATGCTATGTTTTTGTTTTTTCTTTTATCTATAGTACAGAGGAAACATGTTGTTTTTGGAAGTGAAACAGAAGAGGGTGAAAGCACTGAATTTGATACTAATATAGTGACTGATGATATTAATGAGAAAGAAGATGAATTTAAAAAGGTATTTATTGTGAGACAACTGCATGTGATTTCACAGAATTATGACTATAGATAGCTCCAAATGACAACCTGTGTGGGTTTATAACCAATCTGGATTTATAACAAAATCCAGAAAATAAACTTGTCAATTTTACACTGTATGACCTGCCAAGAAATTGCTATCTTTACAGTTTTCCCCAACATCATCAATTTCTATATATTTTTAAAGATTTATTTATTTACGCATACAAGCTGGGGTACAGGCCAGAGGCGTGGGGCGGTGAGAGGGTTCACCGGAGACAGTGTGGGTAGCAGAACAGGCAGATCGACGGAAATACACTGCTGAGGGGAGCAGTGGATGAAGCAGGAGGGGTCTGCCATGCCATGTGGGAATCTCCCTGGCCGGGGGTTGAACTCTCATTGGCAGCTCCACAGCGCAGTGCCTAACTGCTGTGCCACCAGGGAGGCCCTTCATCAGTTTCTAATGTGATTCTGTCCATTGCAGTTTTTATAGTTATTAAACACCCCCCATTGTTATTGCCCGGGTTTTCTTATATAGTAAATGTCACTTCTGGGGCCTTAAGTATCAATCCATTTGACTGAGAATGGAGAACTTTGTTTTTTTTTTTTACTGTGTTTAAGAGTTCTCTATATTGGAGACCCAGACTTTGAGTTACTTGGAGCCTAGGGATCTGCATTTTAAACTAGGGCCATGGTCATCCTGGGGACTCCCCCCAGGAGAGACCCTAGGTGGTCCATTTTCACATGTGTTGGGAGGTGTTGAGAATGAAGGTTGAAAAGGAGACACAGGGATTCTTTCTGCTCCTTAGACCTCACTCTGTGGGTCATGCACAGACTCTGAATACCACTCACGTATCTATACTGTTTCTTCTTTCTCCTCTTCCTACTGGTTTTCTTTTAATCCCTCCTACTAGTCTTCTTTTTATTCTTTCTTGATTTTATACACTTTTCTGAACTCTGTGGTTCTGAACATAAACAACACATTCATTTCACTTTGACTTTCTTGTCCAAGGATAGTATGACCATCTCATCCAGTCACACTTTCATGCTGAGTCTAGATTTTTGCCTTAAATTCTCAGTACTGTGCATCAGGCAGCTATAGCCAGTTGCTGGGAGTCAGGTGGAAAGAGTGAGCATTTTCCCATCTTAGCGGTCCTTGTCTCCCAGTTGCATTCCCTTTGGCACTGGCTGGGATCCCAAAACAAGACTGAGTCCCACCCAAGTCTCAAACTGGGAGATTATGAGCATGTGGAGCTGTGTTAGTGCAGTCACGTCCAGAATAGCCTTTGCCTCTCAGATCCATCTGCCGCATTGCTGCCAAAATGGCCTCTAACAAACTAACAAACATCTCATTGTCATGCCTGTGTATTAGCCTGATAATTCATGAAACCCGATCATATTCATCTTTGCTTATGCCTGGTAATCCTTCATCTGACCCAACTCACCCTCACTGGCCCATTCAATGTCAGATGGGGAGGTATAGAATGGGGAGGAACAGTCTGGCCAAAGCCTGGGCTGGATGTATGAGTCCTGTGCATGCTGGGCTCCACATGCTTGATTAGACTCCTGCTGTCCTGTGCTCTCACCAATAAATGTGGTTAATTTTCTTCTGGATGGAAAGAAAGGCTTGGCCCAAGGATGTGCAGATTTCATCCCATATATTTTGGTATTGTATATTTTAAAATGTGTTTATTTACCAAGCTGAGCTTCTTGAGGATGGAGACTCAATCTCTCTTGTGCTCATACCCTTAAGCACTGAGAAATGTACCACACTTAATAAGTGCATCAGCTTTGTTGTGTAATTTATTGAATACTGAGCTGAAAGAATTGTTTTGAATAGACCGTTGTTTGAATTTTGGCTTTTGAATATACCATGGTTTGCTAGGGTGTTTATGCAAGAACACTTTTCAAATATTGCTATTTGTTAAAAAAGAAGAAAACAAGTACTTTGACATTGAATTTATTTCTGAAATACAGTTGAAATGATATAGCTTGCTACCTTTCATCTTTCAACAGGTCACCGCTGATGTTGTATTATTGCTTTGGGTGTGTTAGAGGTTATTTTGCACCAAATTTATGATTTCTCATTACAGGAATGTAAAGAGGTCTATGCTTTTTTCTCTCATCAATTACTGGACAGTCTTCAAAAAGCTACACGGCTGTCTTTGGACACAATGAAAAAAAGAATATTTGTTGCAAGGCAAGTTGAAAACTCACTAAATATATTTGATAATATTACCCATAACAACAATGCTAATGGCACCTCTGACTTTTATTAGTTATATTAATTTTATTAAATTGTAAAATTATAAAATTTAAAATACAACATTCCTGAAAAGACTATATGAAAATGTGTGTAATATTGCAAGAATAAGATAAAAACATGTACTTGGCACCAAGGTCAAGATAAAACACACTACCAATCTTCTCACTGGTCCTCTTTCTGCTTACCCTAAGGTCGCCACTGTCCTGAACTTGATGTTTATTATTGTCTTGGTTTTTCTTGCAGCTTATCACATCTTTGTATCCCTAATCAATGTATATTTAATTTTGTCTGTATTCGAGCTGTGTTCAGCATTAAGTTTTTGAGATTCATCTGTTGATGCAGTCCATTTTTCCTACAATACATAATCTGTTTACCTGGTCTGTCGGTGATGGCCATTTGGTTTGTTTCCAGTTTGGGCTGTTGTGAATAGAGGCTCTGAGAACATTCTTATACCTGTCTGCTGCTGCACCTGGAATACTGGGCCCTGGGGCATATGCCTCACTCACTCAGCAGTGCCAACAGGAGACTGTCTGTGGTTCCACATTCTTGCACACAGATGGCATCATTCAATTAAAAACTTCCTGCCAGCATAGGGGTTATGAGGTGGCATGCCACTGGGATTTAAACGATCATTTTCCTGGTCCTGATTTTGTTGAACATATTTTTGCACTTAGAAGTCATTTGAACCATTTGTATTTTTGTGTTTTTTCTTTTTCCTTTTTCTACCCTCCTCTGTAGCCCTTCCCTTCCTTCCCCTGCCCTTTCCTTTCTTCCTTCTTCTCCTCTTTTCACTGTCTCTTTCCCTCTTCCCTCCTTTCCTTTCTCTTCCCCTTCCCACCCCTCCCCTCCCCTCACCTCTCTCTTCTTCCTCTCCTACCCCCTTTCCTTTTTCCTCCCTTCTGTCCCTACCTGTAGGCGTTCTCAGTATATTATTTTGTTGATGATAATTGGCAGATTGCATCCTTCAGCTGTTCTTTATCTTTTCCTTCTCTTTATAGCATGCTTTGCTGAGTTTAAACAAATTTTCAAGTTTATCTATCTTTTCCTAGTGATTTGTGATTTTTATGTTTTATTTTTTTTAAGATTTATTTATTTATACAAGCTGGGGTATAGGCCAGAGGTGTGGGGTGGCGAGAGGGCTCACAGAGCGGGGAGCAGGACAGGCAGATCAGAAATACATTGCTGAGGGGAGCAGTGGGCGAGGCAGGAGAGGTCTGCCGCACCATATGGGAATCTCCCCTGCCGGGCGTAGAACTCGGCATCGCTGCTACAACTCCACAGTGCAGCGCTCAACTGCTGCGCCACCAGGGAGGCCTGATTTTTATGTCTTTTAAAATAAATATTTATCTACTCAGTTAAGACTTCTTAATCCTCCGGTAATCCTCACACTAAACAGATAGTGTTTAGTATGAGGTAGGAGAACAGTTTATTTTTCCATTTGGTTAATTCATTAAGCAATTAAAAGTTGTTGAAAATTAATTTTTCTTTTGAGAATGTTATTTAAATTACATTGAATTTGTAGATAAATTTGGGAAGAATTAGCATCCTTACAATATCCAAAATGGTGGATCATCTCTCCACTCATTTAAGTCTTCCTTAATATTTTCCCATGAAGTTTAATAATTCTCTGTAATGACTTTGCACATTTTTGTTAGATTTAATCCTGAACTAGTCATTAGTGGATTTTAGTTTAATTGTATTGTAAAACACCCAATGTTATCGCAAACTTGTCAAATTTTCTTTGTTCTTGTTTTGCATGTGTTAAGGCTATGTTATTGGATGCATACAAGGAAATAGTAGTTAAGTCTCCTTAGAACACAGTTCTTTTTGTTTTTATTTTGTGAAATTCTTTATCCATATTAATCCTGATTCCTCAAATTCTTTTCAGATTGTCATTAATTTTACTTTCCCAGTTTTTTTGTATAACTTTTTCTATCCTTTAATGCTTTCTGCGTAATTTCTGTTTCTCTTTTGAAAGCTTCATATACCTCATTGATTTTCTTATTCCTTTATTGTACATTAAAATATAAGCACTATAATACAGTGTCCCATTTAAGACCTTTTTCTTCCTCAAAGAACTGACAACATAGCAGCATAGGAAGGTTTCTTTTTATCTACATCCTTGCCAATACTTGTTGCATCTAGTCTTTTTGATATGTGACTACATAATTTATTATCCTGACTAGGATACTCTTGAATTAAAGGGTACTTTCTAGATGAAATGTCAGGATCGACCTTTTCTAGACCTGGAGACACAGGACATTTTGTTGTATCAAAGGTTGGCAACTCTTGGTCTATTTCTTCTCTATCTGCTAATTACTCTGATTATATTTTATGTTTTTGGTCTTTCTGGAATACACTATGGGTAATTATCTCTGTATGTAATGTGAAGATAGTCTGCTCTCTTGCATCTTAAATATTTGAATTTTTTCTTACCTCTACACATTGTATCATTTCTGCCTTTTTGGTTCAACGATTTATTATCATTTTTGGTAAGATTGTCTTCATTTTTCTCATTGAACATTTCCAGGAGCAAGAGGATTTTTCATTTTTGTGTGTTTTTCTTTCCTTCCTTCCCTCCCTGTCTAGAAATTTCATTTTTGTCACCAGGTAATACTAGGAATCTTTGGTATAGAGCTAAGTTTTTGTATACTTGTTCATAGTTCCTGCCTCCTGAAAAACCATACTGTCTGTTCCCACACCAGAACCCTGACCTGGTTATTTTGTTTGTTTTTAATCTGTATATGGTATATCACTCATCCTTCCATTTTTTCTTAGTTATATTTATTCTCCTCTCCCCTCCAACACCATCTCCTGTGTCTCCTTACCCCTTTCCTGCCCCCTCCCTCTTAACCTCAGAGCCCTCAGGATGTTTGTTGGTGTCCAGTAGTTTTTGAAAGTGTTTTATGTTTTCAAATTGTCTGTTATATGAATGTCCGATATTAGCCTGTGTTGTCCTGAACTTGCTTTGCTGATAGGATTTTTTAAAATTCCCTCCATTTTTAATATTCCGTTCTTATTGTTGGTTCTCAATAGCTTTATTATTTTGTGTCTTGGTGTATGTTTATCTGGTATTATTTTATTTGGAACTCTTTGGGCCTCTTGGATCACAACTTCTGGTTCATTTCCTGGAGTGAGATAGTTTTCAGTGATTATTTATTTAATAGGTTTTCTCTGCCTTTTTTTCCTCCTTCTCCTGGGATCCCTATGATATAGATATTATTTCTCTTTAAGTTGTCCCAGAGAGCTCTTATACTATTTTCATTTTGAAAATTCTCTTCTCTTTACCTTGTTCTATTTTTATGTCTTCCAGTACTGTGTTTTCAATTTCATTGATTCTCTTCATTGGTTCTGTTCGACATATATTAAGGCCCTCAGTTGTATTTTTAAAATTAGTTATAGTGTTTCTTAGCTCCATTTTAAAAAATATTTTATTTTCGTGTAAAACTGGGGTATAAGCCAGAGGTGCAGGGGTGGGGGGAAGAGGGAGGGAGTGGGAGGATTCACCAGAGACAGAGTGGGGTTCCCGCCATTATTTTTTAATGTAGCTACCTCCATTTTCATTATGCTTATTCCATTGTTGTTTTACATTATATATATATATATTTACAAATGACCTCCATTGTTTTTTAAGTTCTAAAGTGGTTGCCAGGTCTATTGTCCTGAATTACTCTTCTGTCATGCTTCTCAAATCCACTGATATGTCACTCCTTTCATATATTTAAAAAACATTTTTCTGTTGTTTGTATTGTGTTCTTCTGTCTCTTTATTTTCTATTTTGTATGGGTTTTGGTAGGATAGATTTTCAAATGCTGTTTTTATACTCCTTGAAATCATCAGGGGACTGGTACCACTGAGAGGTAGTATGTATAAAAGAAGATCGGGGCAATAAGCATCAAAGGATCACCTCTAGTTTGTGAGGGCCCGCCAGTGTTCTAGATATTTCAGCCTGGCCTTTAGGAGTAGTTTCCCTTTTAAGGAAGTACAGGAGCTCTGACCTGATTCAGGCAATAGCTGTTGTGTGTTATGAGCCTTAGATTCAAGTTGGCCTCGCTCTGTGTCTCACCTCTGCAGCTCTCCGGTGATACACCCTCCATCTTGCAGTGCCACTGGGTCTTAGTAGCTCAGATGTTGGCTAGTCAATAGCTGTAGGGACTCTGGCTGCAGCAGCTCCTCCCTTTGTGGTTTGTGCTGCCCTATAGTTGCTTTAAACGAACTTCATTTAACAGTTTTTCCTACTCCTTTCGGTCATGCTGATGATCCTAATGTGCATATTGAAATCAGTTTTCCTCTCAGGGGTTCTTAGCTTGGTTTTTCATAAATTTTGTTGTGTGCATCTGGAAGAGGTGAACCCAGAGTATTCACTCTGTAGCCATCTTGATAGATTCTCCAGTCAGGCTGTTTTGTGTTTCTGATCCATTTTTGATTCAGGGAGATACTTATTTTGTATTTGAGCATTCTCGTGTCTTTATGTTCATTGTTTTGATGTGTTTAGCCCAAAGAGGTGTTTTTGAAATCTTAACTCACTAAGACTGGATTTACATGTCCTGCAGCACTTCAGTAATTTTTTAATAGCTATACGTGATGTAATTCTTCAAATTCCTCCCTTGTCCAAAATGCCTTTCTTTTACTTTTACATATAAATTTTAGTTTAATCATCTTGGAACAAAATCCCTTTTCCTTACATCCTACAAATTCTTTTCATTGTCTTCATTTGTTCATGTTTTCATGAGAGTTCTGCCAATCTTATTTTCTTTTTAACTAACAGCCCATTGTTTCCATGCTTACAGCTTTCCCCCTTTGTTCTGTTTAAGTGTACATCATTTTCCCCATTAATCCTGTTGGGCACACAGAGGATCTTTTCAAGATGAAAGACAATCCATTCTTCAGATTACAGCATGGCTATGCTTTAATTTACCTTATGTACAGTTCATAAGGTAGTAAGGACTATCTGAGCTGAGTGACCGTCTGTAAGTGATTTAACTTCTTCCTGCCTTGGCTTCCTACGCTACAAAATAGAAATAATCGCAGGATCTGTCTTACAGAGTTAATGTGGGGATGAAAGTCGTCAGTTCATGGAATGTGCTTAGAAAAGTTTGGCAACCATTAAGCATTCAATGAACATGACTTTATCCTTTCTCTTACCCTTTCTTGAATTAATATATATCTTCTTTGTTTCTTGCTTCTGAAATTTTGGAGAATTCCTTAAATGAATCCTCGAACTTGTCAAAGGAATTAATGAACGAGGGCGGTGCTCATTGCCTCTATTCGGCTCTTTGTTTTACTTGAAACTCTTTCTTGTTCCCAGATTGTTCGCTTTTCAATACAGTTTACCCATGTTTTATTGCTGCATTTTGAATTTTACAGTGACATATAAATGAGATGAGTTTTTCCCCTCTGCCGGTTTGCTTGCCTTTAGTTCAAAGAGTTCTTTGTAATTGTATGTTTATCTGTGAACCTCTGGCCCTGAACGCCAAAGCTGGGTCTCTACTTTGAACTGTGGAGGCTTTATGTTTCTTTTGAGTTATTCCTTCATCTGCTTATATTTGCAAATGGAGTTTTAGCTTTTATAATGATAGTGTTTCTTGCTATGGTAAGTTTACACTTATTATAATTTTGTCTGAGATGAGATCAGAAGACAAGGCAGAGGGTGCTAACCAAAATAATACACAACTCTGATGTGTGTCCTTCATTATTTGCACTTGTATATCTGTACTGTCTGAACATGACAACAATTTATGGATGACTTTGACCAGAAACCTCTGTTTTAATCTGGCAGAAAAAGATATATAAACATATGTGCTGGTATATGCTTTTTATCAGTAATTTTATCTGGCATTTGTTACAGGGCTGGGAACAAGGAATGCTTTTAGTAAATTTTTTATTTTTTGTTATAGTTCTATTGTTGTAACCGAGCGCGCAATGTTAGAGTGCTAGGAAATATATACGAGGCTAATATTTTACTGCAAAGAATATGAAGGTATTGTTTTCTTAGTTCGCTGAGATCTATGGTTCCATTATAAATATCATTTTCACTTCATGTAATTCAGTATTTTGCAAATGATCTTTATTTTTAGGATTAAAAGTCATAGCATAACTAAGCTACCTGTGGAATATTAGGTGAAGGTTTCTAAATGTCCATTTTATTGCAGCTCTTATGGACGAAAAAAGTCAGAAGATGTTGTTTCCTTTATAAAAACTGAAGTACATCTTGCAATTCCTAATGTGGTAAGTATTATTAAATTTTCAACTTAACACAATCATATTTTGATAATGTATATCTAAGTATAGCCTTTGATATTCGTTTCATCTAGAGTAACATTTGGGGTCCTATGTATTCTCTGACTTTGTCTCAGTCTTTAACAAAATTCAAAATGATGCGTTCATATATCTGTTGTAAAAGCTTCTGCATAATTCATGGTGTGTTGAAGGTTGACATAAGAGTTGAGTATTTTTGTGCAACCATCCCAGGCCAGGTAGCTTCACTGTTCGCTCTTGTAGATGGAAAGAGAGTTTTAGAGTTCTTGGTATCATTTTTATAGGTCTTTAATACTGAACAAGGGAAACCAGCTATCATGGAGACAGCAACTTGAGCCCCCAACCCCCAGAGCGATGCGTCCCTTTTATCCCCTCCCTTCTAGGCCCAGGTATGCACACCTACACATCGCATGCCCATGCGCTCTGGGCCAGGTGCCCATAATCATGGGAGAAGTGCAGTGACCAGTCATTGAGGCTAGTGGTGGGAAGGTGTAAAAAAGGCTGATTTAACTCTTCTACTCTACAAGTATCCATTCAGTCTTCAATTTTCAAGCCCCCTCCAGATCTTCTTGCTTTTTCTTACTTCAGACAATTATCTAAATATGACCAAATCCCTACTTTTAAAGATAACAACTTAGAGTAAGGGAGAATGGAAAAAAAAGTACCCTTGCCAGCTGCATGGATCCCTTGTGGTTTCTTAGGACACGCACCTCCATCATCACCCTCCTTGTTGACATCTGGAACTCCAAGTCATGCAGGCTGACTGCAGTACATTCTGTGATGGGCCAGTGTAGGGCAAATGAAAGAATGATCAGGATTTTCTGCCCTCCTACCATTAGTATCAGTGGGCTTGGAGACTGAGTATATAAGCAGCAGCAGCAGCAGCAGCAAAAGCAAAAGCAGCAAACAGAACATGGCAGCAAAGGACTGTGCGGTGGGGTGCAGCCGAGAGACCACGAGAGAACACCGGAGAGCCCAGAAAGAGTGAAGATTCTCTGGAGGCTAGGAGCTCCGGCTTCCCAGCCTGCCCTGTACCTGGTTGCTTCACTACAAAGTATAATTAAAAGCCTGAAAAAGTCACCGAGGGCTTCAGGACTCCTCCTTTCCTGTCTGTCTGAATTATGGAGAACCTGCCCCAAGCCTTCCTGCTGCTACATCCAGACACTGATAATTATGACTCACCTAACACCACAGCTACACAGTTGGGCCTCCTAAAGAGTAGCTTCTTTAACACATTTCAAAGACTAACGTCCGAATCTAGGGTATGTAGTTTCTTCAGTTATTCTGCTTCATAGACATCCAACATATGGCTCACAATATTTGGCTGCATCCAGCCACTCTCCCAGGAAAAGGATGACAGGTACTGTGTTGGATCTTTTGATCTGCAGGAATGACTAGAATGGGAAGACTTGGGGTCAGAGAATGTTTGCAGCTTAGCCTTCTCTAACATTCCTCTCCTTGAAGCAGCCTTCCATTGGACAGCCTGAGGCTTTCCCCACACAGGGGAAAGCGATGTTGAGAATCAGAGGGACTGATTTGCATAGGCTGAAGGTATCAGGAGCTCGTTTGGTTTTTCCACAGGTGATGGTTCCTAGTTTGGATGACATTCAACAAGCCATTAACCGTATGATCCAGTTAACCTTAGAGGTCAGCAGAGGCGTGGCTCATTGGGGGCAACAACAAACCCGCCACATCAAGCCTGTCATCACCAGTCCCTCCCGCACCGCTACTGACCAGTCCCATCCAACAGGGAAGCAGCAGAAGAGAGAAGACAGTAAGAATGTTGAAATAAATCTAGATGAATAGCATCTTAGAATTATGACAGCCTGTAAATGAACTTTCTATGATACTTTCCTGGTTATGATAATACTGATTTTAAAAGTCATTTTATATGTTTATTTGTTAACTTCTGCATTTTAAAAAAAAAGTGAGTTTTTTATTTTATTTTCTGTCTTAACAGGCAGATGTTTCTAGATTTCTTGGGTGAACAAGGATTTTTATCACTGTTCTAATGTAATCTTAAATTCAGAGTTAAAAATTATAATAATTCTTACATACTTTCAGTATTGAATTTGGTCTGATAAAGTGAGTTTGCTAGAACCCAGTGCTTGGAAGACCCAGATCATATGTTCCTTGTAAATATATATAGTACACATATGCTATTCCCTTAAATAATTATGGGTGTGATAAGATAACCGAAATTCCATGGACGTGTTTGATATTTGGATATTTTCTTGTATTGAAAGCCAAACTGTGGTTTTTTTCACTATTCTACAACATTAAAAATGACTTATTTTTGATAAATAAAAATTTTATATGTTTAAGGTGCATAACTTGATGTTTTGGTATATGGATATGCTGTAAAGTGATTACCACAAAGTAGTTAATGTATTTATTACCTCCCAGTTACTTTTTGTGGTGAGAACACTTGAGATTTATTTTGCTCTCTAGCAAATTTCAAGTATATAATACATTATTGCTAATTATAGTCACTATGCTGTACAATAGGACTAAAAACTTATTTATTTTAGAAGTGAAAGTGTACCTTTTGATCAATAGTTGCCCTTTTCTCCTACCCCAGTCTCTGATAACCTCTGTTACTGTGATTTTGTTTGTTTGTTAACAATGGACTATCATTCAACCTTGAAAAGTAAGGAAATCCTCCTGTCTGTGACACCAGGGATGAACCTGGAGGACATTATGCTAAGTGAAATAGGCCAGACCCAGAGAGACAAATATTGCATGATCTCAACGATAGGTGGGATCGAGAAAGAAAATTTTCAAATGTTTTTTTCTGAAACAATACTGCCTCCACTGCAAATTCAAGACACCATGTGAATTATATAAACAGGTGGCCCAGGCCCCTTCCTATGTTGTGCTGTCTCTGATCTCTCTGTTTATACTCCTACTACCCACTAATGGAGAATGAACAATCTCAGGTCTGGTCTATGATGAGTTGACTTGATATATTGGTGGGAGCTGAAAAGGATTTCTGTTGCAAACACAGCCTACTCAGGAGTGGCCCTATAAAACTGAGAGGAGGAATTTCCTCAGTGGGGAGAGCTTCAAAGAGTCTTATCTTTTTGAAGGAGAGAGAAATGTTCTGAAGCAATATCTATGAACTCCTGGGCAGTGAGGAATGACTGGACTGGATCTAGAAGTAGCAACACTGGAAAATTAGAGGCAAAGAAGTCTGGACGGAGCTATGTTTGTGTGTGTGTGTGTGTGTGTGTGTGTGTGTGTGTGTGTGTGTGTGTGTGTATTTCCTAGATCACAATTCCCCCCTCTAAAGTTCTCTGTAGCAGGTCAAAACAGGATTCTTCCAAGTGGTGAAATGAGTTTCCTCAGCTGACCTAGGGCACACATATAGGATATGTATATCTAATAGCTGGTGAAATAAGTATTTATTCCATCATTTCCTTTAGAGATTAAATAATTTGTCCAAGGTCGCACACTTGGTGATAGGATTGGGGAATGTATCTAGATAAGAGGACTCGAATTCAACTGTTTGCTAATATTATTTCTTCTCTCTAGTTCATTCCATGTCTTTCTATTATTACAACAGGCTAAATGTAAAACTAAAGTCACTAGGTGCAAGAATCTTTCACTTCAACCTTCCAAGTAAGAATTCTATTCTCTGCCAAACTGTCAACCAAGTAAGATGGTAAATAAAGACAGTTTCAGACATGCAATGTCTTAAAAAATTTATCCTCAACACACCTTTTTCCCACAAAGTCACCAAAGCAAGAAACTAAAAAGAGAGAAAATGTAGAATATTGTGAACAGGAATAAAATACAGCAGAGAGGTGAAGGGAATTCCCAGTGAATCCTGAAGGATGATTACAAAATGACAATTCTCTTCTAAGGAGAGAGGGCAGCCAGTGCAGCATAAGAAATAGTCAAGTTTTGACTGGTCTCACCAAGCTGC
Source organism: Scalopus aquaticus (assembly GCA_004024925.1). Classification (NCBI taxonomy): domain Eukaryota; kingdom Metazoa; phylum Chordata; class Mammalia; order Eulipotyphla; family Talpidae; genus Scalopus; species Scalopus aquaticus. The sequence goes on from PVIJ01005443.1 coordinate 40,735, forward strand.
CTGCTTCCATAGGACTGTCTTCTAACTTGAAGACAAGCTGCCTGGGTGAGCTGGTCCATATTCTTGGCTGTGCTTGTTTGCTTTCGCCTTGTGCTGATGAATTCACTGCTCTGTTCTCATTGCCCTAGGTCAGCTGAGGAAACTCATTTTACCACTTGGAAGAATCTTGTTTTGACCTGCTATGGAGAACTTTAGAGGGGGGAGTTGTGACCTAGGAAATGCAGATGAGCACTCTGTTCTGACCATATTTCTGATGGACATTCATTACTTGGCTAATCAACAGCCATACCAGATACCCTGTGTATAATGAGGCTTATATTTTTTAGGGTTCACTTATGAGCCTACCCCTCGAATTCCCCACAAAGGGCTGTTGAAAATGTGTAGGAAAGCTGACGCCAGACCAGACCCAGAGATTCTGCTCAGTGTTTCCCCTGGGAACCTTCACTTAAACATGGGCAATTAATGTTCTTTCCTGTACAACTAAGTTTATGCTTACATGCTAAGTGTTTAGAGATAAGCACATTGGTCTGTCTGCAAGTTATATTTTTAAGGTGTGAGATATCATATTTTTATAAATTTGTTAACTTTTAAAATTGAGGTAATGTTAGGATCCCTCCCCCATCAGGTATCACTGCCATAGTTTTGCCAGTTATCTGCAAAGAAAATTCAGGATTGTGGGTACTCTGGGGAGTAAGGGAAGACCCTGTGATTGGAGAGGGGCTTTGAGAAGAATACCAATTTAGGTAGCATTCTTTTCTTAACTTGGTTACTGCTGAGTATCCTGGAATTCTTTTTCTTCTTTAGTATATGCTTTATATGCTTGTTATTCTTTCTTAACAAATGTTTTATATACACTTCTATATGTAAAACTATATTTCACTCACCCACACACAATCTCTAGCAAACTAGGACTATGAAAGGCTTTTTGAGAATGGTATTTGTAGAAAATTAGGAAATATTTCCTTCCTAATAAAATGAAGAGTAAACAAACAAGTATGCTTTTATACTTATTCAGTATTTTGCTATGAAAGAAGATAATAAAAATGAGAATAATGATTGGAAATCAATGCATAGAAAATTCAAGGAACCTAGAAACAACTATTTGAACCAGTATGTTCAGTAATGGTTATGTATAAAGACCAACATGCAAAAATAAAGTATTTCTATAATGACCAATAATTCAGGTAAAATGTAATAGGATTACATGTCAATTATATCTTAGAAAAAGTATAATAAAAAAAATAGATATTTTACAGCCACAAAATCATTAGGGACTTAATAAATAAGTGTAAAAAGAGCTTTTGCATAGCATTTTTGTAGAAAATTAGTATTATTGAATGACATGAAATATAGGAACAAATCAATTCCTTGATTCATTTCCAAATTCACTAAAGTTGCTAGGAAATCACAACACATTTTTTTCGATAATTTGTGAGTTTTTTAATAAAAGTAAGTGGAAGTGCAGAGAGTCAAAAATAGCCTCCAAAATTGTGAAGAAAACTGTGCAGTGACTTAGCCCTGCCAAATAGTAGTAGTATTTTAAAGTCAGACTAATTAATTATAGTTTTTTAATGGTCCAAGAATAGATTACTGGAATAAGAGTAGTCAGCAGGATAGGTTGGAGAGCACAGACACCCATATATATAAATGTATATGAGACAGACAGAATGACAAATCAGTGCGTGTAAAAATATGCTATTTAATAAGTGGAGCGACTTTTATCTATGGGAGAAAAATGAGATCTTACATGTATCTTAGTAGCTATTCTATATTTTATAATACTTCCATTGCATATAAAGTATACATTGTAAAACTTTTTTTTAACAGCTTTCTTTTTTTTTAAGATTTATTTTATTTATACATACATAAAAGCTGGGGTACAGGCCAGAGGCGTGGGGTGGCGAGAGGGCTCACCAGAGACAGGGCGGGTAGCAGAACAGGCAGATCAGAAATACACTGCTGAGGGGAGCAGCGGGTGAGGCAGGAGAGGTCTGCCGCACCATGTGGGATTCTCCCCCGCTGGGCGTCAAACTCACTTCGCTGCTGCTGACAGCTCCGCAGGGGAGGCCCACATTGTATAACTCTTTTGGAGTAAAACGTAGCATTATATATTTATGACATTAGGGTAGGAAAAGATTCTCAAGACATAAAAAGCTCAAAGCACAGAAGAAAATATGTTTAAATTTGGCTTCCTTATATTAAAAAATGTTCTTTAAAAATCCTTAAATTGAAGTGACCACACAGGAATCCTTAACATTATTTAGCAAACTGAATCTGGCAACATATAAAAAGGGTTTATCCCAGAAATTCAAGATAGGTTTAACTTAATAAGTTATGCTCTATGTGTAGAATAAAGGACAAAAACCACAGAATCATCTCAATAGATACAGAATAAGCGTTTGGCAGGTATTGTTTGTGCCAAACAAAAATATCTGCTTGTTGCTTGATAGATAATACTGAAACTTTCCATTAAGGCATTGACAGAATCAGATTTTGGCAAGAGATGTTTATAGTGGTGGATAATAATGATTCCATCATCTCTATGTACCAGATGCTAAGCCGAAGAGGAACATATGTTGCTTCATTTAGTCCTCACAAATATTTCTGTGAATATTAAATAACCTAAGGTAATTTTGTAACCAGGAGGCTCATTCCCAGTCAGGGAACCAAATTGAAACTGCCTCAAACTGAGGGGCACCAAGGGACCCCAAATAGGGAAAAAAAACTATTTTGCCCTTCTTAAAATGGTCTGAACATCTACACCACATCAAAGCAGCAGTAAAACTCTAGCATTATTAATGATATCAGTGAAAGGATAAAAAGGAATAGATAGAGATGAGTAGGAGAGAGATTCCTGATCAAACTCTGAAAATTACCCATTCCCTTGTGGGCAAATTCCCTGCCAAAGAAGCTTGACCCAAAGCTGAGTGGCTGATGCTGGAAATCCAACCCACCTCCCAACAAGGAAAAACGAGCCGTGAGTGGGCAGGTCCCAGTGGGTTGGAGAGGTAGAGAGACCCGAGATGTACCATTAACCATCCCAGCTGAATAATCCACCACAAGGTCAGTGATGGCTGCTTTTGTCCTTGATGTTCCTGCCTGTCAGCCAAAACCCTAAAGTATTAGGAGGAGCCTCTCCATTTGTCTTCCCTTCCTGCTTCCCAGCTCCCGCCATTCCAGCAGTCCAGTTGATAGCATGCTAGGAGTTGTAGTCCAAGGCACCTGAGATGTTGATGGCGCAGAGGTGGGGACAGGGAACATGGCTCCTGCTCCCACAGCCATGACGGTGCTATTCTCCCTTTTGCGGTGACACATCCTGTAACAATTTGGGTAATACATGTGGTGCTTTAACTACTATGCTGTCCTGTAGGGCAGCAATTTCAACTCTTGTGGTCTTTCCTTGGAGGACTTTGAAAACTTTGGGGAGTTTTTAATCAATGTCTTTGGTTTTCCCCTCTTAAAATAGTTTTCCCATATTAAAGAAATCTAGACATCAAAATTTGGCATAATAGTTTAGTTAGCATAAGTGAACCTAGTGAGAGAAGAGTTACTTATTACTTGAAGGGAGAGTCTTTTAGAAAATACATCCTGAAAAAAGTATAAATACTAAAATTTATAATGTTCAAGTTGGAATATAGCAGTTATCTATAGTATAAAAACATCTGCTTTCAGGATCTTTTGAAGAAATTATTCCTGCGAGGAAGCTGAAGAATTTTTATCCTGGAGTAGCAGAGCATAAGGATATCTCCAAGTTGGTCCTCCTCCTTTCTTCCTCTGTGAACTCTCTGAGAAAGGTAGCGCAGGAAGCCCTGCAGGACTTTCAAAAGTATAAGACTCTCTGGACAGAGGACCGGGATGTGAAAGTGAAGGTGAGTTTTCACTAACTGTGATGCAGAGTGGGTTTTAATTATCCCTAACTCATGTGGGAGGACCAGGAAAACAGCAATGACACTGACGAGAACTCTTGCGCAGAGGCCAAGAACCTACACATGTCAATCACCAGATGCCTTGTGTCTGGTATCATCCTCCCTGTGACGCCCTAAGGCAGTTGATAATAATGAGGCTTAAATGGATTTCGTTTAATTCACTTCAGTGAATTATATTCCAGATACTCTCTAGAGGGCAAGTGTTCAAGGGTGTGTCACACTTAAATAGACTCAGCCGTGGTTTTGGTTAGAGACTCAAGGAAACATTAGAGCTCTAAATCATCTTTCATAATGGACTGTGAACTTCCCTCCATGAGCCTCTGCTCCTAATGCTACTGGGTTCATCTTTCATCCCAGCCACTAACCTAACAGAACATACAAGTGTAAAAGTATATAAGCAAATGCAATTTTCTAATCGAACTACTAAAACTGTAAACTGTGTACTGTCCAAAAATTAATGATAACATTGTTTCCTTACTACAGGAGTTTTTGGCTAACAACCCTTCTCTCACTGAAATCAGATCAGAAATTCTACACTACGCTACCTTTGAACAGGAGATTGATGAGCTGAAACCTGTTATTGTTGTAGGAGCCCTTGAATTGCATACAGGTACTGAAGACTATTAATTATACAAAGTATCTGTATTTCCATGTGTCATTTATGTTTTTTGGAAATCAGTGTGTAAGGTACCTTTATGCAATATTATAAATATTTCTGGACCACCAATATTGTTCATATATAAAAATATTTATCTTCACATAATATATGTAGTATATACTGGATATATATTTCATTTATAATATTATGCCAGGTGGCTTAATATACTTCACAGTTCCTCAGTTGGCAAACAATTAATATTACAGGTGAAACATGTGTTCAGGTTACTGTGAGAGCGGGTTGTGTAATTGAGATAGGAGTCAAATGTTGGGGTTTCCTGAATAGTTAATCAATTTGGGATTAGAGTGTCAAAGCATGATTGAACAACTACTTCCTTTCTGAAATGAAAAGACCAAACTGACTTTTTGCTTATATCGTAAGGGTGAGCTATGTTCAGGCATAGTGTTCCTAACCAAACAGATAATTGACCTTATACAGAATATCTGGGCAGCATGGAGTGCAAGGATTTTGGTTTAAATGAATTAACATCATCTGTTAAAAGACATTTATTCACGTGAGACTGTTGTTGATTGGTTGTCACTCAGAGGTGGACGTCTTGAGATTTTCCTCCTGATTAGTTGTTATTCAGAAGGGCAGGGCTGAACCAAGGTGAGTTGGTTTATGGTTTGAGTTTAAAACTAGTGGTGGTGTCTACTTATTGTCATAGTTACAGAGATATAATAGTCTTGTCCTAAATTGTGAGAAGATTTTAATCTCAGAAAATATTTCAGTGACCTTAAGTAGATTTTCAGTTTTATCCTTTTTTTTCTTTTAAGGATTTATTTATTTATTCATACAAGAGCTGGGGTATAGGCCAGAGGTGTGGGATGGTGAGAGGATTCACCAAAGACAGAGTGGAGAGCAAAACAGGAAGATCAACTGAAATACACTGCTGAGGGGAGCAGCAGGCGAGACAGGAGAGGTCTGCTGTGCCATGTGGGAAGCTCCCTGGCCAGGGTCGAACTCGTGCTGCAGTGGCTCCATAGTTATTAACCAGTTGGGCCACCAGGAAGGCCCAACAACTCTACCTTTAAGGAGACAAGTTTGACTTACCAGTGTTACTCTGATCTCTCTAACCTCCATCTCTTCTGTTGATGATAATATTATTTTGTATGAGTCATTTAGTTTAGTATCTGGCAAATAGTTGATGTTTAATAAGTATTAAATACTATTATTATATCAAGGAAGGATGTCATTTGGAGGAGAATACCAAGAACTTGGGGGTATTATTTAGGTATCAATCAGAAGCTATACACCAGGCACAATAACTACAAGAACTACAGCGTTTTTCCCATTTTTCCCTCTGAGTGCTTAGTACCCTCTCCTTAATACCCAAATTATCTGTTATACAGTGTTCTAGTGGTCAGATGCTTGATTTTAGGAAGAGGAAGCTAAGAAATGGAACAGGTGACGACAGTTAAAAGAATGATGAAAATGAATGAATCCTTGGGGCCTGAGGAAAAGAAGCAGCAAGGCCTGGGAGATGTAGACCTCTGATGGAGTAGCACCTCACAGCAACCATGTTTCAAACTTGGCAGGGCTGGGAAGTTTGGGTATTATGAGGAGAAAGGAAGAATGCACAAGGGTTGATGATTTAGGGCTGTGTTGTTTTCAAGTAATAAAAACTTACTTGAATTATGTTGAGGGGGGAAAAAGCATATCCAAAGATCCAAGATGCAATGAGATTTTAGGAATAGACCAGAAGCAGGGACAGTATAGGAAGCTGAGGAAACCTTTTTTTCTGCCTCTTGATTCTCTTTGCCTCTGTGCATGACTTTTTCTGCTTCTCTATCTGGTTTCTCTTCAAGTATCCTTCTGAACTCTCAAAAAGGGATTCTGAACTGGTCCATGAATCCTGGATTGCCTGGGACAATCAGATAGGCTCTGGGTATAGAGCCTTTTTATATATCAATATATTTTCTAATCATGCAGAACCGTTCGAGATTGGAATAACAAGAAATCCATGGTAGGATTTGACAAACGAGATTTCCACTCCATTGTGTTGGGCTACCTAGAAGAAAATGAGGAGGGGACGATGAATGAAGGCTGCTAATGGGATGGCCAGATACAACTGGACAGTCATAGAACCAATTTCCAAAGAAATTCCCCATAGATTTTAGTGTCCTTCTCAAGTACAGTTTAATATACTCTATGGAGATAGGAATTAAGGCTTCAAAATCTAGTAATCTTATAGCAAGTTTGTTTTTCTTAAATTTTTAAATTAAATAACATTGCTTATAGCACATTTAATTCAGGCTAACTATATTGCAAGTGCTCAACAGATTCAGGTAGCATGTATCTTAGACAGTACAGGTATAGATGCCCAGATTATACATAAAGTGAATGTGTAGCTTCAGAATGTCAAATTTCATTTCTTGTCTTCACTAGAGCCCATGAAATTGGCCTTATCAATTGAGGCTAAGGCATGGAAGATGTTACTCTGCCGATACTTGAATGAAGAATACAAAAAGAAAATGTCAGACATGATAGCATTTATCAATGAATACTTGAAAAAGTTATCCAGACCTATCCGTGATTTAGATGATGTCAGATTTGCAATGGAAGCCTTGTCCTGTATCCGTGATAATGAAATTCAGATGGATATGACTTTGGGACCAATTGAAGTAAGAAATAAATGCATATTTCTTTCTTGAAATGCTATTTTTAAAAAACAGGAACACACTCCAAAAGTAATTCTGTTTGCATATTTCTTCTGTTTTATGGCACACACTGCCTGTTTCTCCTTTCTGACGTTGACAGTTGTCAACAATGAACAGTATACAAAGGACTATTAATATATTGATACTACTGTATACTTAATGCAGAACAATATACTATTTTTTATGTACTCTTTTTTATGCTGGCATCAAAATTGTACAGAAAAGGGTTGAACATCCTTACCTCAGTCCCCACATGTCAGGCAAGTTACCCAAATATTTTTGGCTTACTTTGGAAACCAGTTATAGGACTCTCTCACTCATGACTGTTGTAGAACGTCAACAGCATGGTGGAAATGGTACATTTACACTTAATAGTCAACTGTTGCAACTTAGACCAACAAATGATGTTTTTTAGGGAAGAATACTTCAGTAGTTGCTTATTACTGCTGTACCACACTACCATACCCTTAATGGTTTAAAACAACACAAATTTATTATCTTTCCATTTTGGAGATCAGTAGTTTGAAAACAGGTCTCATGAGACTAAAACTCAATAGATCGTCAGGGCTATGTTCCTTCTAGAGGTTCTAGGGAAGAACCCATTCCTTGCCTTCTCCAGCTTCTATGGGCTGCCTTCAGTCTTGGCTCGTGTGAGCAGTTCATCACTGTCTCTCCCTGTAGTCATCTCATCTTCTCTGACATCGAGTCACTTGTTTCTATCTTTCCCTTAATGATGACAGTGGGCTCACCTGGTTAATCTGGAATAATCTCCCCATCTCAGGTTCCTTAGCTTAATCACATCTACAAAGTCCCTTTTGCCATGTAATGTTCTAGAGATCAGGATGTGAACAATGGTGTGGAGACGACTGTTCTGTCCACCACAATTATTTTATGACTAATATTTAGAATTTCTGGTTCATGGTGATAATAAAAATCAAACTTAATTCATTTTTCACTCTATAAAATCATCTATAGACAATATATTGCTTACAATTATTTGTAGACATTATCTGTTGCCCGCAATACCTGGGGAATTAGCTCTCCTACTGCCCTCTCTGGATCCCCAGTGCTCGTGATTGTGCTCCCACTTAGAGCTCACACTCTTTAGTAGCTAATGAACTTAATCTTTTTACTACTACTTTGAATATTGGTATTTGGGAAGCTTGGGTGTGGATTATTACCCATTCCTCAAGATTTAACAAATTATCATGACATTTTTTTCCCTAACTACAAAAGCTTAATTCCTCAGCATAAATTCTTTTGGTAAAGACAATTGCTAGTCCATCCCTTTGATCATTCTAGCTTTTTTTTTTTCAGTATCTTCTACAGCATCAATTTATTCTATTCCTCATATAACTATAGATAGATGGATAGATAGATAGATAGATAATGAAAAATTCTTTTGCATGGTGTTGGCACAAAATTAAGCAGGAAAAGAGACAGAAAATGATCCCAGGGATATTTTCTAGAATAGTATCTCAATGTGATCTACCTATGTCCCCATCAGAATCACCCAGGTGCTTATTAAATGCAGATTTCAGTGCCTAGGACCTAGACTCAGTATTAGTGTCAGTGGGATCTAGAGGTACCTTTCATACATGTTTAATTTTGGAAAGCACTCTTCTAGAATACGCTCTTCTTCAGAGACATTGAAATGTTTTTCTTGAGGGTAACTAAATCATTTGGCAGTTGATTTCCTTGTGATGTTTCTGAACTCCTCCCCTTCTCCTTCCCTGTCCAGGAAGCCTATGCTATTTTAAACAGATTTGAAGTAGAAGTAACCAAAGAAGAATCAGAAGCAGTTGATACCTTGAGATACTCTTTCAACAAATTGCAGAGCAAAGCTGTAAGTACAAATTTATTTTTAATGAAGTTGTTATCTCCAGGAAAAAAATATTACATACTTAACAAGTTTCCTATGTATGATTTGAACAACTCTATTAAGATTTAATCCACCTGCCAAAAAATTTACTATTTGAAAATACAGAACTCAGTGATTTTTAAAGTATATTCATAGAGTTGCCTAACTACCATTATTTAATTTTAGAGTATTTTCATTACCCCAAAAGAATGGGGTATGGCATCCCATACCATTAGCAATCATCATTCCTCAGTCTTCCCCCTCAATCTAACATTTGGCATCCACTAATCTTCTCTCTATATATATGAGTTTGCCTTTTACTAGACATTTAACATAGATGGAATCATAGACTATATAGACATTTGTGACTGACTTCTTTAACTTAGCATAATGCTGAGGTTTATCCATATTGTTCCATGTACCAACACTTCATTTTCCTGTTGGCTAATGATGTTCACCATCTTTTTATGGACTTATTGTCCAGTTGCTTACTTTCTTTGGAGAAGTGAGAATTTAAATCCTTTGCTTAAAAGATGTGTTATCTGCTTATTTTTGAGACATAAGAGTTCTTTGTATATTTTGAGTACAAATCCCTTATCAAATGACTTGCAACTATTTTCTCTGTTCTGTGGGTTGTCTTTTCACCTCCTTAATGCTGCTTTTATTTTTTGATCTGTTAAAATACGCATAGAAAATGTACTGTCTTATCCATTTGTATGTGTATAGTTTGTGGTATTAAATACATCTACACTGTTGTGAACCCATCACAACTATCCATACCTATAGCTCTTTTCATCTTGTAAATCTGAAACTCTATGCCTCTTAACAATAACTCACCACTCTTCCCTCTCCCCAACTCCTGGCAACCACTGTTCTACTTTATGAATTTGAAGCATGAAGGTTTTTAATTTGATGATGTCCAATATCTTTTTGTTGTTATTGCTTATTTTTTGGTATTATATGTAAGAAACTTAAACCAGGTCCATGAAGATAAGCTACTATATTTTCTTATGACAGTCATATAATTTTAGCCCTTACCTTTGGGTATCATATATTTTGAGTTGACTGCATTTGGCATGAATTAGGGGTCTGCCTTTATGCAAAAGCATGTGGATATTCTATATTGTCTCAGCACTATTTGTTGATATGACTATCCTTTGATCAAACTTGGTCTTGGCACCCTGTTGAAAAATCAGTTGACTGTAAAGGTAGGAGTTTATTTTTAGACTCTCAATTCTTTTTATTTTTTATTGAAGTGACATTATTTGAGAGAAATTCTACTACACTATACCCATCACCAAGGTACCCATAGTCCTGAACTCACAGTTCTATTCTGTTGATCTATATATGTCTACCCCTGTGCCAGTACCATACTGTCTTGATTACTGCAACTTTGTATTAAGTTTAAAAAAATTGTGGTAAATATACATGGCAGAAAATTTAGTCTCACTTATTTTTCGATGTGCAGTTAGTATTGTTAATTCACATTGTTGTACTACTAATCTCCAGAAATTTTTATCTTACAAAACTGAAACTCTGAAAACCCATTAATGACTTCCCATTTCCCCCTTTTCCTAGCTCCTGGCAATGACCATTCTACTTTCTTTTTCTATGAATTTGACTACTTTTGGTACTTTCCATTGAAGTGGAATCATACAATATTTGCTTTTTGTGATTGGCTTATTTCAATTAGAGTCATGTCTTCAAGGTTCACTCATATTGTAGCATGTGTCAGGATTACCTTCTTTTTCAAGACTGAGTAGTATTCCATTATATGTATATATTCACACATTGCTTAATGATGTTTCAGTCAATAAACCATAAGCACCACAGTGCTCTCAATTTAGCCTATGTGTGTTTTAGGCTACATCATCTGGGTTTGTGCAGTTATACTCTGTGACATTCTCATGATAGCTAAATTGCCAAATCATGCCTTTTTCAGAGTGTATCCCTGTCATTAAGCGACACATGACTGTACATCACATTTTGTTGTTTATTCATCCACCAGTGGATGTACATTTGGTTGTACATTATGCTGTTATGAACATTGAAGTGCAGATTTTTCTGAGACTGTGTTTGTTATTCTTTTGGATATATAATCAGGATTAGAATTACTGGATAACATAGTAATTCTATTTTTAACTTTTTGAGGACTTTCATGCTATTTTCCATAGTGACAGTACCATTTATTTTTACATTCCCACCAGCAGTGCACCAAAGCTCCAATTTTTCACACCCTCACCATTACTTGATATTTTCTGTTTCTTTGAGAGTAGGCATCATAATGAGTGAGATGGTATCTCATTGTGGTTTTGATTTGTATTTTCCTAATGATAAGTCTTCTTGAGAATATTTTCCTGTGTTTGTTGCCCATTTGTGTATCTTCTTTGAAGAAATGCCTATTCAACTCCTTTGCCTTTTTTTATACTGGGTTATTGTTGATGCGTTGTAGGAATTCTTTATTTATTCTGACATTAACTCCTTGCTAGATACATGATTTACAAATATTTTCTTCCATTTCATAGGCTGCCTCTTTGGCAACCTGTGTTCTTTAAATCATTTTCATTTCTGTAAGGCAGAAAGTGCTGTTCCCTTTTTCATTCCCAGTTTTCATAATTTGAATCCTTTCTCCTTTATTCTAGGTAAGGCTTGTCAATTCTGTTCATCTTTTCAAAGAAGAAACTTTTGGTTTGTTGCTTTTCCTCTAGTGCTTTTCTTTTATCTATATCATTTACTTGTGCTCTATTTTAAAATTTCTGTTCTGCTTGCTATGGGTTCAGTTTATTGTTCTTGGCTTAGTTCATTAAGGTGGGTGGTTAAATTACTGAGTGGAGATTTCTTTTTTCTTAATGTTTGTGTTTATAGTTTATAGATTTCTCTCTAGGCATTTTTGAATGTGGTAAATGTTTGTTTGACACCTAACAAATTGCACATTAAAAATGATCTCCAAGGAAGGGTCCAGATCCTTTATTTATACTGAAAATGTTTATTGAATGAGATTGAAGCACACTGTTGTAGCAAAGAACAGAATTGAAATTGGGGCCATGACTTGTGATTCTGGTCCTGCCACCAGTCACTTGGGTGATCTTATGCAAGTTAATAGCCTTTGTTTCTCAATTTCTTCATGTGGTCATCTAGAAATATTTTAGGGATTTTTTAATATGCTATGCTATGCTAATATGATTTTTTTAATATGCATATATTTTTTAATATGCTATGAGGCTTCTGTGATAATGTATATGAAATTTTTATTTAAATGTATGTTCATTATTGATTATCATTTATTAAGAAAAATGCTTGCTGACTTAGGAGAGTGTTAGGAAGGAAATGGGAGCTCTCTGTTGAGATGTAGTAAAGCTCAACTTTTTATTCAATGGAAAAGATTCAGTTGGTTTGTCCTACTGTCTCTTTAACTGTTAATATCAATCCCAGTGACCCATCCTTTATTACAATCACCGTTATGTTTAAAGTCGTATATGTTCCAGATAGATGCTATCGATAAAGCTACTTGAGAGGAGGGACCCTGAAGCATATTGCCAGGTTTTTAATCTAATCTTACTTCATATTAGTGTTGTAATCTATAAGAAGATACATAGTTTCCCTGTGGCTCAGTTTTCTCACCTGTTAAATGGGTATAAGATTAATATTTGCTATACAGGGTTGTTGTGAAGGTTAAATGAGATAACACAAATAAATAGCCTGGCAGGAAGTGAACATGAACTGAGTGTTGGTCATTATGATTGAAGGTTTAAGAGAAACATTGAAGACGATTTGGAGGATAGCTCTACCAAGAGAGAGATCTCTTTTTGAGAACTGCTCAAACACTGTCACCTTGTGATCCTACTGTGATGGCTAATCCCAGATCTTAGCCTGGCCCTTGAGACCACATGTAACCTGTAGTAGTAACTGTTTCTCTAGGCACAGTAATTTGAGTCTCTTTTTGGTACATTTGGGATGTTTATTTCTTTCATGACATCTATGTGATTACAAACTTGCTGGAAAAGAATTATAGTTTCATTTAAATGCTATAATTTCACTCTCAGATTGAATATTGAATATTTTTTTTATTCTAGGTTTCAGTTCAAGATGAACTAGTTCAAGTGCAGCCAAAGTTTAAAAGTAATCTACTTGAGTCTGTGGAAGTCTTCCGTGAAGATGTCATGAACTTTGCAGAATCATATGATATGGTAATTTAAGTATTTTCATACTGTATATTAAGTGTTCTGTGGAATGTTTATTTGAGGTGAAAGTGATGAATCCTGAGAAATACAGGGTTTTTATGATTTGTACATTGTAACTAAGAGGCCGTATTTGTATATTTGTAACTACCATAGGAAAACTAGTCCTTTAAGCATGTTTTAAAGAAAAGATCTGTTAAAAGGAGCAACAAATTTGAAGATTGTGAAATCGCAGGGCCAGAATTCTCATAATAGAAAGTGTAATACAGTTTTTGGAAGGTTGTAAGGAAACTATCAATGCCTACTACCAGGGCATTAGATAATGGATTACTTCCCCCTAACTCTTAGAGAACCGAAAGAGTCACTGAAAATAAGTTATAAATGTCATACTTGATCGGTTCCCTACAGACTATTCAACCTGGTAAAATGACTGATAATGGTCGACCTCTTTGAAGTTAAACTCAGAAATTGGATATATTTGCCCAACACATTTTACTTCCTCTTAGTAGCACAATTATTCCTAAGATAATTTAAACTTTGAAGCTACTTTTATAGCAATTTTTTAACATCAACTAAAATTACCTCTTAGTTGCATTATCAACATTTTATTGCCCTATCATTCCATTATGGCAATCTGGTCTATTTAATATATCCATAAACTCATGATTATGCTGTCCTTCTGGGGTTCTTTTTTTGCCACTGTTTTCTGACTCAGAGATTGCCTTCTGCTTTGTCCATGAATGTTCTATAATGAGCTGAAATCTTAGTGAAAAGAAGCTGTTCTCAGATTTCTGTATTATTTATTGTAATCCACAACAACATCATTTAAAATCATAAATAAAATTAAAATGAACTCTTATGGTACAGTATTTCTACAGGATATAATTTTGTTAGTTTTTTTTTATTAGCTACATCAAGTTCCTTTAAAAATGAATGAAAGTTAGAGTGATACAGATATCCTAAAATTGATTATGGTCATGGTTGTACAACTCTGTGAATATAATAAAAACCATTGAGTTGTACACATTAAACAAGTGGATTGTATAATATGTGAATGATAGCTCAATAAAAATGTTAGAAAAAATAAATGAAAGCTTCACATACAAGAGAAAATTGGACCATTACATTAAAAACAAAGTTTATTTATTTAAAAGGTATTTATAGACAAACCCAATAAATTTATAAATACATATGATTAAGAATTAAAATAGAGATATTATTAATTACAGGAAGGACCCATGGTTCCAAATATCCCACCCCAAGAAGCTAGCAACAGGCTGCAGATATTTCAGGTAAAACTAAAAATTTTTTGTTAATTGACAATGTGCTATTACTCTTTTTTTAAAAAAAAGATTTATTTATTTATTTATGCATATAAACTGGGGTGTAGGCCAGAGGTGTGGGGTGATGAGAGGATTCACCAGAGACCGACTGAGGAGCAGAACAGGCGGTCAACTGCTGAGGGGAGCAGGTGAGACAGGAGAGGTCTGCTACACCATGTGGGCAGCTCCCTGGCCGGGGATCGAACTTGTGCTGCAGTGGCTCTGGATAGCTTCACAGTGCTGAGACTTACCCCGTTGCACCACCAGGGAGGCCCTGTTTATGTTTTCTTTATGTCTTATTTGTCAGATACCTTCTGTGTGACTTGATTGATAGGAAGATGATTAACAGATGACCCTTACCTCTAAGCTGCTAAAACTTGTAGGGAGACAGAGAGCTAATCACAAAGGCATGCGGTGAGCTCTGGGATTTAGGCATGACAACTGCTGCTGTGGAAACAGATGGGAGAAACTCCCAACCCAGAGGGGTCTGGTGTAGCCTGCAGAGACTTCCAGAGACTTCCAGGCCTCTTAGCTGTGTCTTGAAGATCTAGTTAGAGTCAGCTAAGGGAAGAGGAAGAAAAACAAGTCAAGCAGAATTTGCAGCTGAATCAGAGGCAACAATGAGGGGACAAGCTGTGAGATTCAGGGAGAAGTAAGGAGTGTAATGTGGGGTGCAGTGGGCCAAAAGAATGATGAGGGCTGGAGGGCCGGGTGTGCAGAGACCACTTATGGAGGGCCTTGTATGTTATAAGAAGGAGCCTACCCTGAGGGTTGGAGGTTCTAAGCAGTGAATGACTTGAACACATTTGAATTTTATTTATTTATTTATTTATAGATTCATTTATTTATTTATGCATACAAGCCTAGGGTACAGGCCAGAGGCATGGGGCAACGAGAGGGTTCACCAGAGTCAGAGTGGGGAGCAGAACAAGCAGATCGACCGAAATACACTGCTGAGGGAGCAGCGAGCGAGGCAGGAGAGGTCTGCTGCACCATGTGGGAATCTCCCCAGCTGGGTGCCACGAGGGAGGCCCACACTTGAATTTTATAATAATGTGATCTTAAAAGAGTTCTCTGGCATCTCTGGTATTAATATGGAGAATGCTTTGGAGGGAGAATGGTCCAGACTGATGGTAGTTTCAGTGATACAAACAGGAGATGTGTAAAAACAGAGAACAAGCAAGTGACACTCTTAAAAATGAAAACAACTGCGTGGATCATGAGTTTTTGAAAGAGACACACTTGATAGGCTTGGGGTTGAGGAGGAAATGATCAAGATTTCCAGCTTGAGCAAATACAGAAAGTCTGCCTATTCACTGACAGAAATTTGGAAGCAGGAGGAGTTTTGGTATTTGTTTGAACAGATGACCTTGTGTTCAAATTTATGGGGAAAATTTCAGGTCTGTGATATAAATTTCAGAGAGATGGGCCCAACTTCTCATGGTGGGGGAGGAGGGCTTTCATTGTCTTCTTTGTCTCTTTTTTCCCCTTTACTTCCTCTTTACTGAATCTTAGCAGATTTTAAAAACTCATGCCTTCTTAAAGTAGGAGTAATAAGCATCTCTCTCTTCTGCACCCCCTCTATTGTTCACTTTTTTTTCCCACCCACACGTATATATGCCTATATTTACATGCAGGCAGCTTCCATGGTCATTCTTCTGGAAGACACAGAGTTGCTGCCCAGAAACACAGTGTTTTATTCTGTACTAGGAATACATACATGTTGCAGCAAATCAATCCATGTGAAAGTTTTCCATAGTTTAACTGTAGTTTTGCCACATACCAGGTGGTATTTCTGGATATCTCTTTACCTATCTTAGAGGTTATGTCATATCACTTGATCATTAACTTTGCTGATTTAAATTGGTAGAATTATTTCAAATGCTATTACAATGGAATGTTTTGTTTTATAGACTCTTTTTTGCTTGTAGAGAAAACAGGCCTGAATGGATTATACAAATGCTTCACTCAGTTGAACTCTATAGAAGAGAGGACCATCTAAATTAGTGAAAAAGCTCAATTTATAGTTTTTTTTAAATGTAGTTTGATGTATTTATGGAAACTTGAAATATAGCTCTTGTAGAGACCACTTAATTTATGAGAGAAATAATTTTATATAAAATGGATGTTATCAGAATGCTTGAAAGTTAATTTTCCTAAGTGCTTAACTTTTCCTCTGGTGGCTTGGTATCAGCATAAATTTTCTGTAGAAAATCTTATTTCATAGATATTACTAAATAAACCTCAGTGTAGCTGGTTATAATAAATTTTATGTTTATGGAGTCAGAATTAATTAGTATAATTTTAAAACCTTTTTATAGGCCAACTTTGATGATCTGTGGAGGAAATTTGTTACGTATTCATCTGGTGAACAACTTTTTGGGTTGCCTGTTACTGACTATGAAGTTTTGCACAAAACCAGGTAATTGAGAAATTGTACAAGTGTTACATGCAAATAATTAAATATTTTCTGTTGGAAGAATCACATCACCTTTGAATGTAGAGTGGGGTCTGGCTTAGAATATTCTTAAATGTTCCCCTTATTCCTGACCCATCCATAACTAAAAGTGATATTGTAGAGGAATAGACAGTATACTGCAAAAATTCTGGGCATTTTATGATTTTTGAGTAATGTCAGTGATTATGCAGAAACACTGCAATTTTGGATAGCTTGTTTTTTTTTTTAGAGCAATAGCTGTCCTAAGCTTATCAACCATTCTTTTACTGCTTTTATGCTAAGAGTAGATTTTGACTTCATTGAGATTGAATGCCAAAGAACAAAAATGATTTTAACCTTTAATAATTGATTTTGAAGCAAGTTTATTTTAAAAGAATTTTAAATATACTTTTCCTCAAAAGTAAAATTAAAACAGTGGTGTTAGCTTATTAAGGTCTTGGCTTTAGAAAGGAACTTTATGTTGACTTCTTTCAAAGTCACAATATGAAAATGTCATGGCAAAACAGACATGAAATTGCTGTAAAATGAATTAACCCTTCAGCCATTTCGGGTAGATGGTTTGTTTTTTTCTCTAGCAGTCATTCTCCAAGCTGAACCCAAATGAACAATCGTATTAGAATTGCAGATGTCTAGTCCTTGCCCCTGACTTACTGAATTAGCATCTCTGGGCCTGGATCCTAGGAAATCTGCATGAACTCTCTAATTCAATCTTTTGCAGACTCAGTCTGAGATTCAATCTTAATTTTAACTCTCAGTATATCAGAAAAAAATAATCATCTTACTCATTTATCATCTGCATCAATGGACCTTTTTCAGTTTTTAATTATTTTAAGCAATCTTATGAATAATTTATAGAAGTAAGAATAAAGGAATGGTAAATAGTTTATAGAAGTAAGAATAAAGGAATGTAAAGAAACAATTTTATTAGGCAGTTTAATCAAAGAAAATCTAAACTTTTACTCTGAGGGCTAACTTTCTTTTTTTTATTAATTAATTAAACTTTTTTTCATACTTTCAAATGCAAGCAACTGCTCATCAGCTGTCATGCATGAAGCCAGAGCATGCCCATCTTATAAATACTGATCCCAGGTCTCAAATTCATCTCCAGTAGCTTCTAGCTTATCATTACTTCTGATTTTTCTTGCATGTATGTTGCCAAAACTCAAGATTTTTGAAAACTTGTGCACATAATTTTGTTAAAGAGAAAAAAACCACCTTCTTTGTACTGTAGATACAAAAATCTTTACCTTTATGTTTGAATGGCCAGTTCAATGAATTTTTCCTTTTCTGCACCATCTGTTTCCTTTGAATACACATCTGCCTTCAACATTTCTTTATGAATAGAATGTATAAAATAAAACTTACACACTGGGCCTCCCTGGTGGTGCAACTGGTTAAGCACAGTGCTGTGGAGCTGTTAGTGGCTTCAGCAAGAGTTCGATGCCCGCATGGCCAGGGAGATTCCCACATGGCATAGCAGACCTCTCCTGCCTTGCCTACTGTTCCCTTCAGCAGTGTATTTCGGTCAGTCTGCCTGTTCTGCTCCCCACTCTGTCTCTGGTGAACCCTCTCACCACCCCACATCTCTGGCCTGCACCCCACCTTGTATGCAAAAATAAATAAATCTTAAAAAAAAAATAAAACTTACACAGACACCATAAGTAATGAAATAACATTGTCACTTACCCTTTTCACCAGATGGTCTAGATTCTTGTTACAAAATACTGTACGATGAAGCCCCGCCTCTGTTGAAATATATTATTCACTTATAAATTACTGAGCTTAGTAGAATTTATCAAGATAATCATCATCTGAAGATTCATAGTCTGAGATTTCACTTGCAAAGTTAAGAGTGTGGAAAGGCTCCCTGGTGGTGCAGCTGTAGAGCTGTCGGCAGTGGCGACATGAGTTCGATGCCCGGCCACGGGGAGCTTCCCACATGGTGCAGCAGACCTCTCCTGCCTCGCCTGCTGCTCCCTCAGCAGTGTATTTCGGTCGATCTGCCTGTTCTGCTCCCCACTCTGTGTCTGGTGAACCCTTTCACCGCCCCATGTCCCTGCTTGTGTGCATAAATGTACCCCAGCTTGTATGCATAAATAAATAAATCTTTAAAAAAAAAAAGACAGAAAATAGAACTTAAAAAAAAAAGAGTGTGGAGTACTACTTTCTGTCTCTTTTCTGTTTAATACTGGAGAGTGCTTTCCTTTGTCAATTTTCTTCTTTTTGCTATTTTAGGTAGAAAATGAAAACTCTGAATTCTGAACTGTGAAAGCTAAGCAAATACCAAAAGAAAACAAAAATGATGTGTCCTGAGTTTTTCTTTGAGACTTTCTAGAATGATGATGCAATATTTTGGACAACTAAATAATGAAACTAAAGGTTGATGCAACAGTGATTATTTTTTTCCACTATTGTATCACCCTTAAAGTTGGTTTCATTATTTTCCACTTTTTAAAATTAATTTAGTCATTTTTTAACATAGTTGGAAATAATTAGTGATTAATAGTAATATAATCCCTAGGGTGATGAATTAGCAAAATGAATCAAGAATTGGAAAAATTAGATAACTAAAATTGCAGAAAATGTCAGATTTATCCAGAAAATGTCCTGTGTGCCCATATTGTAATTGTAAGGTAGAATGAACATTAGTTTATTAAAACATAAGCAAATTTTATCCTTTGTCTCTGGGTCATCTGTGATAAACATGATAAAGTTTTGAATATTAATTATTATAAATAGTTAGAACTATTAAAAAGTCAACTCAAAACTAAAATTGGACCCTCATCGTATGCTAAGGCTGAAGAATTTTGAGGAAAACTCAATCTCTAATGGGTGATCAATTGGTCTTTTATAAAATGTTGAACTTTTACTTTATCTGAACCTGGAATCCCTCTTTATTATTGTTTGGTTATAATTTCATTTGGTAACATGAGGGAAAACTTTTGTTAACAAAACAGTATTTAATTTCAAAGTTAAAGGCAGAGGTCTCAAAAAATCCGGCTTGCCTTCAATAGAAAAAATAATCAAGTAAAACCTTAGCCATAGCTTTGTTCTTTTTATCATAAAGTTTTGGTCATATTGTTTGCAATGATTGGTGTAGGAATAACAATTAAAAGCATTTTTAATGTCAAGTCATAGTATGATTTAGAATAATTAAGGGCCTCCCCGGTGGTGCAGCAGTTAGGCGCTGCGCTGTGGAGCTGTCGGCAGCAGCGACGCGAGTTTGATGTCCAGCCAGGGAGATTCCCACATGGCTTGGCAGACCTCTCCTGCCTCGCCCACTGCTCCCCTCAGCAGTGTGTTTCTGTCAATCTGCCTGTTCTGTTCCCCACTCTGTCTCTGGTGAATCCTCTTGCCACCCCACAGCTCTGATCTGTACCCCAGTTTGTATGCATAAATAAATAAATCTTTAAAAAAAAGAAGAGTGTTTGAGAAGTTATAAATTTCACCTATTTGATGGAGGTTTAATAAAGTCTTTGTATTGGAAGCTATTATGCTTGTATGAACGTTATTGTTGATAAGACTTTATACACATATAAAATATTTGATTGGCTGAACTCTGCCTATCTAATACTTGAATTTATTTTTAAAATATGTGTTATGTAATGACTCCATTATTTGATTTCCCAGAAAGGAACTCAACTTGCTGCAGAAGCTGTATGGACTATATGATACAGTAATGGGCAATATTAGTGGTTATTATGAAATACTTTGGGGAGATGTAGACATTGAAAAAATTAATACAGAACTTCAGGAATTTCAAAACAGGTGAGTTTCAATTGAATTGAGCTTACTATTTATAATGCTCATCTTCTTAGGATCTTCTACCAGTGAATTTATTCTGACATGTTGTTGTATATACTTAATATCTTCTTCAAAGAAATGTGTAGGTGAAAATAATTTGTATCTCTTTTTTTTGAAAGATGTCGTAAACTTCCAAAAGGTCTTAAAGATTGGCAAGCATTTTTGGATCTCAAAAAAAGAATTGATGATTTCAGTGAGTCTTGTCCTTTACTAGAAATGATGACCAATAAGGCAATGAAACAGAGACACTGGGACCGAATCTCTGAGTTAACTGGAACCCCATTTGATGTGGAATCTGATTCATTTTGTCTTAGAAATATCATGGAAGCACCACTTCTTAAAAATAAGGATGACATTGAGGTACACAAATTTTTAAGGTCTTATCAAGAGTCCATTAAAAAAAGTCTCCTTTTCCTTTTCTGAAAGTGGTATAAAGTATATACTTTCTATAATTACTTTCTATAATGTACCTTAAAATTTGGAATGATCCTAAACCTCACTAGGTTTGTAAAATAATGCTGTAACTCGAGAAGATGATTATTTGAAGTCTGTTAGTTTTGGAACTCCACAGTCTATCTTCCTTGTTCCTTAACTGTACTTCCATTTAAAAACAAAACCTGTTTATTTCTGTATTGTGTTCTTTATGCCACACGTGACAAACCCACAGCTGATATAATACTCTGTGGTAAAAAAGGAAAAGCTTTCCCTCTAAGATCAAGTACAAGAATATCCACTCTCACGATTGTTATTCAACATAATTGGAAGTTCTAGCTAGAGCAGTTAGGTAGGAGAAAGGAGTAAAAATAATCCACATATATGCAAAATAAGGAAATACTGTCATTTGAAACAAAATGGATAGAATTGGAGGGGATTAAGCTAAATGAATAAATCAGAAGAAGAAACCTATCAGATGATTCCACTCATGTGGAATATCAAAAAACAAAACAATGACACAGATAAAAATCAAACCAAAGCAAATCTTTGAAATCTGCCTGCAGAACTGAGACAACCAGACGGGAAGGTGGCAGGTGGAGAAAAGGGGGAGGGGGCCCAGTAGCCTATGGGTATAGATGGGAGTGGTGTGGTAACATACATGTGATGCGTTGTGAACCCTTAAAACATAGTGTTGTCCTCCAGTGTTAACTCAATAGAAATAATTCAACATAAAAAGTAATAATCTGCATTCTAGTACCATTACTTTTAAACAAATCAGATATTCATTCAGGGCCAGAATAAGCAAGAATATAGTGATGTTTATAAGTTATTTAATAAGAGTTCGAAAGACTCTCACATATATTCTCACTTATAGCAAGCCACTGGGATAGAGCAGCTGTGAATATCTCCATTTTGGCTGAAAAACGCCAATTAAAAGTATCATCAAGAAAAGTGATTTAAGTTCCATTAGCTCCTGGATGTGGTACAGGAAAATAATTAGTAGTAAGAGTGTCATAGTCTCTGATTTGAACTCACAGCAGAATGATTTTGTATTTTGGTCATAAAGTGACTAACTGAACTGCATAGCTTCTCAGTCCAAGTTCAAAAACTACATGATTTTATGATGCCACTCAATTTATAATTGAAAATGTCATGACAGATGCTTTGATTTTTCTTCTGAAGGATATTTGCATATCTGCCATTAAGGAGAAGGATATTGAGGCCAAGTTGACTCAGGTGATTGAGAACTGGACCAACCAGAACCTGAGTTTTGCATCATTTAAGGGCAAAGGAGAACTCCTGCTCAAAGGGACAGAATCAGGAGAAATTATCACCTTAATGGAAGATAGTTTGATGATTTTAGGTTCCTTACTAAGCAACAGGTAATTTTACATTTCTTTTTTTCTGGGTGGGGGGGTGAGGATTTAGTTTTGAATTTAGGGTTATAAACCTGGGCAGAACACAAAGTTCTGTACTAACATGTTAACTCTTGTCTGTCTTTATGTGAACAACCTGTCTTTCCTAATAACCATGGCCTGCATTTCGTCTTTAATGGGACTCATCTTCCCTTCCTATTTTTTTGTAGTGGGATCCTTCATACTTATTCTCCCTCAAATTGGTATCTTGTCTCCTGAACATCTTGGCTCCCCACTGAGATGATTGTTTTAACTACTCTGACTTGTCACACTTCTTTCTCTTTGGCTAACCCTGCTCAAGTGGTCTAGAAAAGCATCCTGGCAACACATGCAAGGAATATACTATTTGTGGTTTGGCTCTTAAAGATTTACATTTTTTAATGATGAAAAAGGTCTTGATTTGTGCTGAGTCCTCTATGTCCTGTATGGGCTGCTGAATCAACTTGAAGATCTCAGATGCAGCTTTAGGAAATTCCAGTGGGATTTAGATTAAGTACACTGTTAGGGCACTATAATATCTGGGCATTAACAATCTCTACTCCCCTAGCTGAGTGTGCAAAAACTTTCAACTCTTCATCCTAAAACACAGAAGAAATAAGTCACAACCCCATCATCAACCAAAGTCAATGTTCAGGGAGCATGGGGATTCTAGTACCATTTCTAGGCAGGGGTCCCTGGTTAATGGCATTCTACGTGACCTCTGATCCCAGAGGCAATCTTGCACTTGGATAATGTACTAATTCACAAAGTTCCTAGTCAAGGAAGTTTTGTGTGAATTTACTATGATTAAAATTTTAGGGTTCATCCTTTGCTTTCTGGAAATTTCAGGAAATCTGAACAATCCTGGCAAAGGTGTACGAACATATTCAGTGCTTCTTAGAATTTGTGGCCATTATTTTGCAAATTTTGCCATGCCATTTCCTGGCTGATGAACTCTTGAACAAGGGCTATTGATTATCTTGAACAGTCTCTCTGGCCACAGAATTTGGAATTTGAAGGTTTTCTTAGTTTCATACTTAACTCCCATATGACCTGATTACTCTTATACCTATTTAGCCAATAGTACTAATAAACTCAATGTTGAGGCTTACTGAGAAAGAGCATAAGAATATCTAAGAAGTCACTATAATCTGGGAGATTCCTCTTTTGAGGAACTTTGTAGCACCAAATGGATTAATGTAGAAAACCTTTTCTAAAACAGACTGATCAGTGCCTGCTATAGGGCTATATGGGTGTGAAATGAAGAGGAAATTATGTATGTTAATGGGTGAGAGTTGATTCTACATAGTGCCTGGATTGTCACATTTTCCTGATGGGTCCCTAATTCCACAGGATATAAATATTTATAATAATTAATTAATGTCTATTAATATTCAGGCAACTGAATTAATTATAAGGGTTTATGTGTAAAAAAGCAAAAAGCTCATTAGGTATAAGAAATTTATTAGGGTCTACCTTTTAGAAAAAGAGTTCGTTCCCAAAGATGTTTCTCCTGTAATTTACTTCTTTAGGCCATGCTATAGCCTGAATCTTCCTTGAAATGTAATATTTGTCTTTTTAGATATAATGCTCCATTTAAAAAAAATATCCAGAATTGGGTGTATAAACTGTCCACTTCCTCAGATATAATTGAGGAGTGGCTAATTGTCCAGAACCTTTGGATTTATCTTGAGGCTGTCTTCGTAGGTGGGGATATTGCCAAACAGCTGCCTCAGGTAAATACAGTTTTTATAAACCACTGATAGAATAATTTGGTGTGTGTCATGTCTTAATTATTTATACCAGGGATTGACAAACTATAACCCACCTTGCTATTTACATAAATGAAGTTTTATTGGACCACAGCGTCGGCCATTCATTTATGTTCTGTCTATAGCTGCTTTGACATCACAACAGCAGAACAGAGAAGTTGTAACAGAGACTGTGAGGCCTGCAAAACCTAAATTTTTCACTCACTGGCTCTTTACAAAAGAAGTTAAAAAAAAAAAAGCTTTGACCTTTGGTTTACAGAAGAAACTCATGCATTTCCAAGTAATTAATCTTTGTGTTATTTGAAGGTGACATGCCATCAAATATGACACTATTAAATTAGAGCAGGTCATCCCGTCCAAGGATGAGCATTATACTCCTTTGAGGGTAGAATTGAAATCAACTTATATTCTGTGAAAACAAATTATAGTAAGCGGACTACTAACAGATCAGAACCATACTACTGTAGGACAAGGAAACAGCCTTAGATGCCTCTAACATACATTTTAACACAGATCTGTTGGGGTCTTTGAAATAAATGTCTATTCATTTCCTTTTAAAAATTACGCCTACTCTTTCTGAAGTCTCTGTACAGACTCTATATAGATTAAAAATCATGGACAAAAAAGTTGAAAATGGCTGACTTCCTTTTTGTTTTTGAAACATAAATCTTTTCTTTTTTAATAGAAAATTGCATTTTTAGATAGGCCAGTTTATGCCAATTTCTGGAGGCATTTTTGCATTTGAATGCAAAGCTTAATGTCACCCATAGTAAATAGAAATTTTCATTTGCAAAAATGTAAATGAAGCTTTGTTTTGGGTTTTGACTGTTTTCTTTTTCTTGGGGTGCTATTGCGCAGTAATTATTCCTTGGATCCTGGAGATCAAATAATTTTCATGCTTCTTCAGTTTGCTCATCAGACTAAAACACCTCAGGTGCTGAAAGACTAGGCTTGAACTTTTAGTTGATAGCTGTGCAAATTAATCATGAGGCACTCTGAAAAAGGTATTAAAAATGTAAGGCAAACAAATAAGTGATAAAACCCATTGTGATAAAGTAGCATTTTGGTAAACAGTTTTATGACTGGGTTTTTGTTGTTCAGAATTAATTCAGATGAAAATAATTGCCATTTTTAATTATATCACCTGAGACTAATAGAGGCTGTTTTGAAGAATTATAAGAAATTCCAAATGGAAGACTTTGCTTTATTCAATTGTCCGAATGCTCATCTTCACTATGGATTTGTTTCTAGGAAGCGAAGCGTTTTCAGAACATTGACAAGTCATGGATAAAAATAATGCAGCGAGCTCATGAGAATCCCAATGTGATTAGTTGCTGTGTTGGAGACGAAACCATGGGGCAACTCTTACCTCATTTACACGAACAGTTGGAAGTTTGTCAGAAGTCACTTTCAGGGTGAGAATTCAGTTTTTTATTTTATAACATATAACTTATTATTTTATATGTTTGATTTTTTTTAAAGATTTATTTTTTTATTATTTTTACATACAAGCTGGGGTACAGGCCAGAGGCGTGGGGCGGCGAGAGGGTTCACCAGAGACAGAGCGGGTAGCAGAACAGGCAGATCAGAAATACACTGCTGAGGGGAGCAGCGGGCGAGGCAGGGGAGGTCTGCCCCACCATGTGGGATTCTCCCTGGCCGGGTGTCGAACTCGCGTCGCCGCTGCCGACAGCTCCACAGTGCAGCGCTTAACCGCTGCGCCACCAGGGAGGCCCCTATATGTTTGATGTTTTATCTCAAGCAAGTTAATAGTGTTGATGGCATTTCTGATTTGGTAATGATGGAATCATGATGGAGGGGATAGGAATCTACTATTTCACATCAATTTAAATTTTCTATTAAAAAAAAGACACTCTTGGCTTAAGGTGGGGGGCACCCTCAGCTTAAGGGTGATTTAAGGCACTGTGTTAGTTTCCTGGGACTGTTGTAACGAATGACCACAAACTGGTCACTTGAAACTGAAATTTACTTTCTCACTGTTCTGTAGACCAGAGCCTGACATCAAATTGTTGGCTCTTCTTGAAGGTCCTAGGGGAGACCCTTTCCTAGGGGAGTCTCCTTCCATTTCTGGTGTCTAGGAGTTCCTTGACTTATGTCTACTTCAGCCTTTCTCTGCCTTCACATGTCCTTCTGCTCTTCTTCCTGTGTGAAGACACTTGTCTTTTAATTTAGGACTCATCTGGATAATCCAGAATAATCTCTTTTTGAGATCCTTAACCTCAGTACTTTGGCAAAGACTTTTGTCCAGATATGGGCACATTCCCATAGATCTAAAGCATGCAGCAGAGGAGGGGAAGAGGAGGAAGACGTGTCAAAACAGAAGGGCAGAGCACAAGGGACTGTAGTGATGGAGTATGGGTGCTGTGGTGGTGGGAGAACTACAGGGACTACACCAGAGACAAAGTTTTGTCATATGAAGTCATCCCCCTTAGTCTATCCCTCTTCTCTCCTTGATACTCAGCACAGGGTGTAAAGAACTGCAGGGACTAACACCAGAAATCAAATACTACCAAAAGTGAATAAAGATGTAAGAAAATAAATAAATAGAACATTAAAGAGAATCAATATGGTCATATCCATGGTTTTAGCAACTGGGATTTAGACATACTTTTGGGGAGGCTAACATTCAATATACTACAGGTGTGGAGGACACATGTGCACTGAGATAACAATTAGACAAATTCACAGATCATTTTCTTAAAAGACAGTTCATTTTTCGATTTCAATTTGAAATAGGGTGACAGTATAACCTGATTTGTTTGATTTATGCTTTTGTTCTACTTATTGGTTAGCTCCCTGTCACCATTTTACTTTCAAAATGTCCTGGTTTGGAGATGAATTATGCGTTCACCCTGGGATTAAGCCACGAGATTCACAATACCTAGAAAAGTTATACTCAATGACATGGTGTTGGTTTTCCCAAAATAGTTTAGATAGGCTTCTTCCAAGATGTTCAGAGGAGTCCTTTTTTAATACATGAACTTGATATGTGGAACTAAGGTAAGATCCTATAGGCCTCAGGAGAAACTGTTACTGTTAGTTAAAGATTACCTGAATTTAGGATTATCTCTAGAAACAGCCTTTGTAAATCAGAGAAACCTATAATAAGGCAGAGCAAACATCCAGAGGCAAAGTTTTGTCATGTGACATCATCCCCCCTTGTCAGGTGAAACCCCCTCTTTTCTCCTTGATACTCGTAAGCCCCTGGTTTGCCCCATTTATTTTAGAATTTATAGCCATGTAATTAAATTTGGTCTTTTCCCATTACTAATCTATCTGATGTTAAGTTGTTTTGTTCTTTCACCTTCAGAAGAGCACAGAGGGGTGGGGGAATTTCCCCCATGCACCATCAGTGAGAACAGTGGTAGACAGTGGGCAGGCTTGCTCTGAGCTCTTTCTTGTTTTCCCAAGTCCCATCCATTGTGGAGCCTGGACTTTGGTTCTAACCAAACATTTCAAAGGCAAATGGGAAATGACTAGTCATATGCTATTATGTTATTGAAGATGATAGTGTTTGTATTTTGGCTAAAGAAACCAAATATCAATCATTGAGAAAAAAAATTGGTAATGTGACTTTATTTAAAGGTACTTGGAGAAGAAGCGATTATTATTCCCAAGATTCTTCTTTGTGTCTGATCCAGTTCTCCTGGAAATTCTTGGACAAGCCAGTGACTCCCACACTATACAGGTATAATTGAGTATCTATTTATCTGAATCATTTCTTTCCCACAGCATACATCATCAATAATAAAATGATGGTAACATCTTAAAAGTGCAGGCAGAGGGCCTCCCTGGTGGCACAATGGGTTAAGCACAGCACTGTGGAGATATCGGCAGCTGCGACGCGAGTTCAATGCCCGGCCAGGGAGATTCCCACATGGCACAGCAGACTGCTCCTGCCTCACCCACTGCTCCCCTCAGCAGTGTATTTCGGTCGATCTGCCTGTTCTGCTCCCTACTCTGTCTCTGGTGAACCCTCTCACTGCCCCACACCTCTGGCCTGCACCCTGGCTTGTATGCATAAATAAATAAATCTTAAAAAAAAAAAGTGCAGGCAGAAAAGAAGAGCATTAAAAGTTATGCTGATTATAAAAGGTCCTGTTTTCGGTCTGGAGGCCATTAGTCTGAGGCAGTCCAGTGGTGTTGGGGAGCAAGTCAGCGATGAAGTCTCTCACCAGTCAGATGACCGTGGCAAACTTGATTTTCCTGTGCCTCAATTTCTTCTCCTGTAAAATCAAACAAAAATGTCTCCTACCTCATAATATCAGATAAAAATTCTATGAGATAATGCATTGAAATGTGCCTGGCATGCAGTATTTGCTCACTAAATGCAATTTATTATAATGAGCATTTCATTCTAAATATTCTTAGATCAAGTAGGGGTTGTGGTTTGGCTCTACCCTTTTTCCTTTCTGAATGCTTCTATGCTGTCTAGTTATTCTGTTGAGCAACACTTCCAAAAAAAAAAAGGGAAAGAGTATAAAGGGACAAGTTGTGGGAGGCCCAGAAACACTACCCCAGAGCAGTGTCTCATTTGGGAATCTGGGACACTGCTAATAACATCTTCCTTGTGGTTTTGAGGGTGCTGTGGGATGAGAAAAGAGAGAGGGGGAGTAAAGACTGTATGGTGGACATAGAGCCCAGAGAGAAGGCAGGACGGAGCAGTCTTGGGGAGGGAAGAGGTCGGGGTCTGCAAGATTCAGTCTCCATCTGGAGGCTGGTGTGAGTCACAGTACCTTTCATGAAAGGGACATTCCTAGGACATGGAGAAAATATTTGGTAGAGCTGGATTTTTTAAAAGTGGGCCTCCGTCAAATATAAAACAAGCAAACAAAAGAACAGAAAAAAAAAAATTCTTGAAATCGACCGCTGAACTGAGCCTGCCAGAAGGGACAGGTGGTTGGGGGGGAGCAAAAGGAAGGAGAAGAGTCCCAGGGGACTGTGGTAGAAGGTTATGGGGTGGTGGTGGGTATGGTGTGATTGCATATATTTGCAGAGGTGTGAATCTATATCCCTAAACATACACAGTGCGGTGAACCAATGTTACCTCAACCTAACACACACAAATGTGGATCTCCAAATCAGTCCAGGGTCAAAGCAGCTTTTTTTGTTGATTTTGAGATAATGAAGTAAATTCTTAATCTTTTACAGAGATGAAAGACTATTAAGGGTTTAAAAAACATCTCATTAGCTCTTAAGTTAAGTCTCATGTCTGATGTGTTTGTTCTGTCTTCTGCTTCTTACAGCCACATCTCCCTGCAGTATCTGACAACATAAATGAGGTGACATTTCATGCCAAAGACTATGATCGTATCCTGGCCGTCATATCAAGAGAAGGAGAAAAAATTATTGTAATTTAACCTGGCTAAAATTTTGTTACTAGAATAAAAAAAAAATGTTAGGTTGAGGAGAATCTAATTTACTTAGAAAAAAGAGAGAGGTAGACTTGGGTCTAATTCTAAATCCCAGCTTTTCTGGAGACTATCTTGGATAATTCATTTAACTTCTCTGAGATTCACTTTGCTATATATGAAATGAAAGTTTTACCACTAGATGATCTTTATAGTTACTTCTGATAGCATTAGTTGATTTTATTCATGTTTCAGATATTTTACATGTAATTATTTGCTTTGCATTGAAGTACTAAGGTTTACCAAGTGTGTGACATTTGTAAACATACCAAATTATTATCAGTTTGTAATATATCTGTAATATGTTTTTTAGTTGGATAATCCTGTTATGGCCAAAGGTCCTGTAGAGATTTGGCTTATGGACTTGCTAAGGATGCAGATGTCATCATTACATAATATAATTAGATCCGCATTCTATCAAATCAGTGATTCAGGATTTCAACTCTTACCTTTCCTCAATAACTTTCCAGCACAGGTGAGAATACACAATGTTTAAATAGTGGTCACAAGGGAAATAAGGGAGAAGGCTACTCAGGAGATTGTCAGTCAGATGCTGTGGAAGCTGGTGTAGCTTTGAACGAGTTAGGGAGCATTCCCACCTTAAGGTCCTGACCACCTACTTGTCCACCTACACTGTTTTAGGGCAACTCATCCCATTCCCCCAGAAGAGGATGTGCCACTCTTCTGCCATCTAAGATTAACACTGAGACTATAAGCACTTATGGAAAATTTAATCTTGCATATATAAAATATTTCTCTTTTGTTCTCTTCCTCTCCCTCCCACTGTTCCTCCCTCTCCCTGTTCCTCTCTGTTCAGATGTAGATAGAGATACAGATATGGATATGGACATATAGAAAAGGAATAAGTCTATCTTTTCCTGAAATGAAATTTGCCTTACCTTTTATTTTCCTTTCAAGTGATTAAAAATTGGCACAATCAGTTAAAGGATACCTTCATAGACAACTAACTTTATAAAGCGAGAAGGTCTTGAAGAGGCTGGGGTTGGAGCAGGTGTTCTCTTGAATAGCTCTCATGTCCTCTAACTCTTAGCAGTGCATTGTAATGCACCAAGTATTATTAAAACTGGGTTTAGAAAATGAAGAGCCATCAGTTTCATTAAATCTTCAGTCAAGATAAATGAAAAGTGGTGACTTGTGATCTCGGTCAGAAATAGTGTGGGAAAGAATGCAAGGAATATTTAGGGAAAATATGTGAGGCTGTTCCCAAACTTTATTTCTTCTCTGATTGATCTGCCCCAAACTCCAAACTTTGATTTATTGCACATTGTGGAGACAGCTGAAATGATATGGAATTATTTATTCAGGGGACACAAGTAGAGATATAGAATCAACCTTTATTAGGGAGAATATTCTAATAATGTGGTTTTCTTATATTGTATAATATCCTGGGCAAACTTTAATATATTCTTATTAGCATTATTACCTTTGTGATAAAGCTTTATAAAAGGCTTTATTTGATAAGCTGAGAAAATAGCTACTTAGACTAAGTCAACATACTTTCCTCTCCCAGGAAAGCTTGATCACCTTATATATTCTAAGGAGAGGCTCAGTCTAGGTTAGACAGAGGAATTAGCATTAAAGGTGGAAAAGTTGAAGAGCAGGTTCAAAGCAGTGTTGAAATTGAACAGTATATAACAGGAAAGTTGGCTCCCTTTCAGGTTTTCCTAGTGTGTGGTTTTCCTAGGTTTTCTACACACACGCACACGCACACGCGCGCACACACACACACACACAAAGATGTGAAGTTTTAAGCTATTTTAGATAAAAGTCTTACATTGTAGTAGGAAAATTTAAGATATTTGGAAAAGTTGCTTCAAAGAGCAATTTATATATTAATGTAGATAAATAGATATACTGAATGTATATATTGAATGAAATAGATATTGAATGTATACTGAATAATCTATATATATTCATTACTCTTTAAAGCATTTTTCCAAACAACAAATTTGCCCACTATAATGTTAATTTAAGTTTTTACCTGAAGTCATTTTAAATTTTACCTCTGTTTTCTTCCAAAACACATTATCAAGATCATGAATGCTATGGATCTTTGTAGCAAAATTCTAGAAAAATTCGAAAGACATGTGAAAAATAAATTTGAAAAATATGGAAATAAATTTTCCGTATTGCTGCCTCCAGGAAAGATGACTATTACATTTCAGTGTATTTATTCCCTTCCAGCATTTTTTAATATGCTTGTTATAGGCTTCAAATACTATTGATGAGAATGAGCTTTCTTCCTTTGTTCCTCCAGCCTTCACCAAGTTGCCTGTCCTCTTAAGCCAAGTAAAAAACATAATTGAAACTTTTCTTGGTGACTTTGGTTAGTCATGTTGATGACTACTATTTAGAATGTACTACTTTACAGTGAATTTTCAGGTCTTCTGGTCTGTCTTTAAATCTGACCAACTTAACACTGTTGTTTCTGTCATGTATCTTGTGCTGTCATCTGCTGCCTCAGGATCAGAATCTGCTAGCTCTTTGGAGTTTCTTGGTGTTACCTGATCCTGTGGACCCAAAGATTAGTCACTGCTCTAGTAGGAAAAACCTTCTACAGAAAGGGTTTTATTCCTGCTTTTTACCCGCAAGGAATGGCAGGGCCAGCAGTATCCGCGTGCCTTCACACCACTTTTAGTCATCTGCCAAATGTGGGATCTTTATTGGTCCAAATAATCTAGGCTCTGTTGCTTGACTCTGAGGGTGAACAAAAACTCCCAAAGGGATAAGTCTTTCAGCAAGCGGGGTGAGGGGAGGGCGTTCTGACAGGGGAAGAAATTGTTCGCCTAAGGTGACCCTAACTCACAGTTTCCTATGCCTTCATCGGGATACACAGGACAAAGTTCTTACCTTATTACTTTCTGTCTCTAGCTTATAGATAAATATGTAGACAGAGAAATAAACAAAAATAAAGATACGGATATGAGAGAGGGAGAGATCAGAAAAGAAGATAGGCAGCATAAAATTTTTAGAAGATTCAGAGAGACCTTTGGAAAATCCTATTAAAGAAAAATATGTAACAAAGAATCAATTAATTCCATTTGCTTTTACTGAGAAAGAAAAATCATTGAGTGGATGTATCTGCTATTCTCAGACCCTTTAATAGAAAAATTTCCTAAGCATCTTGCATTGTACACATTTACTTCTATAAATGGTAGCCATTTTAATATTTTTCTGTCTATATTGACATATGAAATATCAACAGTTAGAACTTAAAATGGTTTTTTCCCTATTGGGAGTGGAGAAATGAATGTGTTTTTTAGTTTAAAATGAGTAAAGCCTGGTTTGCCTTCATGTGAATGAGTCACCACCAGATGTTATTCCAGATGTGTTCTAAATACTTGGCAAATTTATCTGATGGATTTGTAGGTTGGGCTTCTGGGAATTCAGATGTTGTGGACCCATGATTCAGAAGAGGCTTTACACAATGCAAAAGATGACAGGAAAATCATGCAATTGACCAATCAGAAATTTTTGGATATTCTAAATTTGCTAATTGCTCAGACAACACATGACTTATCCAAGTTTGACAGAGTGAAATTTGAAACTCTAATTACCATCCATGTACATCAGAGAGATATTTTTGATGATTTGGTGAGTATCTCTTTTTTCTTAATTTAAAGTAATTTAGTGTACTAATTTATAATTTAGATCTAATGTGAGACCCTGTATACATAATAGAGATAGATCATGCTTTTTAAATCAAATCTGCCAACTCTGTGACTTTTGATTGGTGAATTCAGAACATTCACATCTAAGGCTAATATTGATTGATGGGGCTTAATTGCTGCCACTGTATATTTTGTTTTCTGGCTATTTTTTCTTTCTGTTATTTATTTTTCCATGTATTTCAGTCTGTCTTTTCATTTGGTTGGTTTTCCTGGCTGATTCTCTCAATTTCTTTATTTTTTCTTCTAAGTCTTTCTAGTCCGTATTTTTGTTTGTGATTACCATGAGGTATTATATCAAACTTTCTTTTTGTGTGTTGGTGTCAACTCACTGTCATTTGATTATACAGATTCTGTCCTGTTCTTCTTCCCCATTAGTGTCTTATGGTTGTCTTATTTCATATCATTCTTATATATGCTTGTGATACTGTATTAATATTTGTCACCTTGCTCAAGATTTTTGTGTTCTTTTGTTTTTTCTTTTCGTGTGGAGGAACTCCTTCCAACATTTCTTGTAAGGCAGGCTTGATGTTGTAAACTCCATTAGCTTTTGCTTGGGGAATACCTTGATAGCTCCACATTTAGAGATTGATATAATCCATATTTGATTGATGATTTTGTAGGATGGAGTAATCTTGACTGGCAGTTTTTATCTTTTAGAATTGTCTTTTCTAGCCTGTAGAGTTTTTCTCAGAAGTGTGATGAAAGCTTGATTGAGGCACCTTTATGTACAATCTTTTTTCTCCAGAGGCCTTTAGCATTTTTCTTTATCATTGACTTTTGATTATTTAACAGTGATGTGTCTTGGTGTAGGTTGTTTTGCACATAAAAATTTGGGAGTTCTGTCAGCCTCCTAGACATCTAGGGTTAGTTCTTTCCTTAGGCTAGGGAAGTTCTCAGCAATTATTTCTTTGAAAAGAGTCTTAACTTTCTCTCTACATAAACCTTCAGGAATACCTGTTATCTCTATGTTTCCTATTCTAATAGAGTCCGATTTTTCCCATAGAGCTTTCTTCACTTTTCCTAACTCTTATTTCTCTCACTTTTTCCACTTGGGTCATTTGTACATTTTTATCTTCAATTTCACAAATTCTTTTGCTAGATTAAGCCTACTTATTATTCTTTCCATATTTGTTTTCATTTCATTCGTTTTCTCTTTTTTTTCTTTCAATAGCTTCAATATCTTTAGTCAATAACTTTTTCTGCTCCTGGATCTCTTTTCTATCAGATTCTGAGCCTGCCTTTCTATGTTTGATTGTAAGTCTGTGCCTTCGTTGGGTGTCTTTATGATAGTTACTTAATAATCTTTGTGTTAGGACCTTCAATTCTGTGTCATTTATTTAGATCTCTGGACTTTTATTCTCTTTCATCTTTTCCATTTTGTATTCCAAGATCCCTTGTTTCCTAGCTATGTGTGTTACCTTATTTGGTTTTTCTGGTTGCAGTGTTGTAGCTTTAGTTTTGTTTATATGCTTTGTTTAACTTGGTGGCAAATGGAAGAGAGAAGGGAAGTGGGAGTATGGTGACTCAGTCTTGGTCTTGGGGCGGAAGGGATAGCTATTTCAGGTGGAGAATCCTCTACTGCCTCTTCTCCGCTAGGGTCCAGAGTAAGTACTGATCACTGCATGGAGTCTGAGTTCTACGATCCTCCCTGTTTGCCATTTATCTCCATGATGTGCATCAGGTTTCTCTCTCCATTATTCCTGAAAAGCTGTGGGAATGAACTCCACCACCTGTGCTGCCAACAGTCAGACTCTCTGCAACTGAACCACAAATCTCAGCCCTTCTGTGCATGTAGGTCTGCTTTTCATCCTCACTGAAAAGATTTCCCATATATGGTCTGTGTGCCACACAGTCTGTGCCTGGTCTCCAGCTTTTTTGACTGTCTGGAATGGGCTCTAAGCTGACTGTGACACCCCTTCCCTCTTCCTGTTCTGATATTACTACAAGACACCAACTTTAGAGTAAGATATCCATGGATCAGTCTTCAGTACCTGCAGTTAACTGGTGAAATTTCCCGTGAGCAATGTTTTACTTTTTTTGGTTGTACTTAGAGGTTTATCAAAATCTCACTATTCTTCCGTTTTGTGGATCCTAATTAATAGTTTAGCAATAATGAGCAATTAGATTTTTTCTTAACTTAATGAACACTCCACCTACCTTTTTCACAAGTGTCTTTGTCCACACAATGTTTATGAATGTCAACTTTGGTGGTTTATATAATTATATCTATATCAGCATCTGAAGTTAGGGACTAAGTTATGTGATAAAAATTAATTGTTCCATTAAACCAATAACAAGATGTAATTTATGTGGAATTGGTCATGAGATAAGATGGGCCAACTGAAAATGGAGAAGTTCAGATTGAGTAGAATCAAGCTTCAGAGAACTCTCATGGGTATTTTTCCAATTGATAGTGTCCAACAGGATAACATTGGCTTGCTTTGAGCAAGGTTCTGTAGGTTGGGAATAAGAAGAATGATATTTGAATTCCCTTTGGAAATAGTACTCTTTCTAACCAGTGGTCTTGAGCAAGACTAAGTTTTCCTGATGCAGTAGTTATCTATTATGGGGTAGATGTCCAGGTAGCCATGATATTATTTGGCTATCTTTAACTATTATTCCTATATTCTATTGATTTGATTCATATTAAAAGCATCTCTTTCATCAAAGACATAATCCATGCAAAGTGAGGTCCTTTTTTTAGAAAATAGAATCACAGACAACCTTTTTCAAGCTTATCTCAAAAGTTCTGATCAGGGGTTATATTTATTGAAGGATAAGCAGTCCATTTTTGCCCTGGAACCTAGAATCTCACTTCTTAAAGTATTGTATGCCTGACTATTTGCATTGGCATCACCTGGGAGCTTGTGAGAAAAACAGAACCTCTATCTTCTTTCCTTTCCAGACATACTGATTCAGAATCTGCATTTCTAGACAATTTTGGGGTGGTGGTTAATATACACATTAAAGTACAAGAAACTGCTCTAGGTCTGTGGCTCTCTAGGTCAAGCTAACCATTAGAAAGCTGCCAACTTGGATGATATTGCTTTGGTCTTTTATAGATTTACTTTCACTAACTTGCAATTTCCATTAAACTTTGATTTTCACTGAAGTCTACTTCAAGATACATGAGGATGCTTGATTGTGTGAAATCCATTAATTTATCTGCTCTGAGCATACCATTGAGGATGCTGTCTATACATCTCTCACTGACTGTTAAAGTTGAGATCCAGTGGAAGAAATTTCTTTAAGTACTGAACAAATATTTGTGGAAAAAACTTTCTATACAGAATGTATTTTAAAAAATGATATAGAATTTAAAAACTATGAAACTATTTTCTTTCTGTCTTAGTCACTATTGAACTCAGGGTGAGTTTACTTCCCTACTTAAATGAGATCTGATAGCTGGTGTATTTGCATTTTACTTTTCCATATACAATACTTAGAACAGCCTAATATACAGTAAAAGCTCAATAAATATCAGTTATTCTTCTCCTTCTCTGCGTCTTCCTTCTTAGCCTCTTAACAGATTGTAAAAATGATGCTGGCTGACTGCATTTCCATGACTGTGAGTCTTGTGTTAAAGAGTAGAGTCCCTGGGGATAGAATCCAGATTATGTTACCTGAAAGTAGCTATTTTATGGTGATGAAAACAAATTGTGCTTTAGGAGAGAAGTAGAAATTCTTAACTGAAGGGAGAATGAAGGTCATAAACAATGAAACAGCAATAAAAAGTAGGACCGTAAAGAGCAAGAAACATGAAGACTTGATTTTATGGAGATCTGAACATTATACAGTCGCCAGAGGTCCATTTCTTTAGTGTCATCTGGAAATGGGCCACTGGGTTTAAAAGCAGTGAAGGGGACCACTTGCCACTTTCCTGTTTGATTCCCCTCAATGGACAGAACTCAGGTTTCTCCAGTTTTGCCAGTGGGAAGTCAGATTGTGCTTGTTCTTGCATGTGCTTAGCTGGTTTCTGTCTCTTACATCCATGACAGTGGGCACTCAGACCCTCTTTCCCCATAGGTATATGATGATGGCCATGACTGAGCAGTTTAACTGTGTTTTCCTCAGTGGTGTAGAAAGGCATGTATGCATATATGACCATGTGGATCCCTGCTTAATCCAGTCAGAGGTTTCCCATTGCCAATCGAACAATGCCCAAACCCCCTTCTCATGACCCTATGAAGTCTCAATTCTCACTCTTTCTCTAGTGTCCTGGATGCTTCAGCTTTAACTGTGCTGAACTTTTCAACAAGATCTTTTGGGTCTTTGCCTAAAACATTTTCTCTTCCCATATCTCGATTACTCCTTTCATTTTATTTCCCTGTCCAATCCTTACTATTTATCCAGTTTTAGTTTAGATGTTTCTTTCTCTTCATTACTCTGATCAGGCTTCCTAGATTATGTCCTCCTTCTACATATTTTCATGATCTCTGAATTTCTTTGGTAGTGCTTTTCATCTGTCATTACAATTACTCATTTATCTGTTTGTCTTTAATCTTTTCTGTAAACTCCAGAATGCAGGAACCACATCAGTCTTTGTTTACTCTGTACAGGATTAAGGAGGCATATGGTACATATTTGTCAAATGAATGAGAATCAGTTCATGAACAAATGGATGAAAACTGCCATGTTCTTTTGTTTTATGTAATTGCAATTCAGTATGTAACCTTTTTGTATTTCATGTTTTTAAGGTAAAAATGCATATCAAATCAGTTACTGATTTTGAATGGCTGAAACAGAGTAGATTTTATTTTAAGGAAGATTTGGATCAAACTGTGGTGTCTATTACAGATGTTGATTTTATTTACCAAAATGAATTTCTTGGATGCACTGATCGTCTTGTTATTACTCCATTAACAGACAGGTAGGAAATCCAGTTATTTTGTGTTCCATTTTGTAATTAAAAAACATGTATAAAATAATTTTAAATTGCATTTGAAATACTAACAAAAGCACATTGTCTTTTTTGGACTATACTAGCTCATCAGAGTCAGTCTTACAATGAAATAACCATAGTTGTTACTTAAATATATATGTACATTAAATCTTTATGAAGTAGAAAAAGATAAAAGAATAAAAACAAGCTTTAATGTTGACTATGAGTAAGTTAGTAATGACTTTTAGATTATAAGATAGAAAAATATCTCTAGAACCATAAAAGAACTCCTTGCAACTATAATGAATTGAAATGAAAGAAGAAACCCCCTAATTTAATCTCTTGATTTCTCAGATATGGGAATGGTACTTAAAATGAAGTTTTTTGGCCAGGTCTGAAAAATCAGGAAGTGGCAGGCCCCCTGTCCCCCTCACAGTTCTTCCCAGTAAGTTAAATTGAAGAAGAACTGGGTCTTTTTCACCTTTATGTCACACCACCAGTTCAATAAGCTGTGCATAGAAGACACTCAAAAATGTTTGTAGAATTGGCTTAATTGAGTCATAGAACAATTAATTCTGCCACTAGCATAATCCATAGGTAAAATTGTGACAGTCAAATTATATCTTTAATTTCCTTTAGATGCCCATGGCCACCACAGCATAAATTTGTTAAGTGTGCTTAGGTTTCCATTGGTATTTATATATTAAACTTCACCTCTCATTGAACTCTATTGTTTTACTTAGACCTACAACAAATATAACAGAGGCTAGATCATAGATACAAAGAGACTAATTACATTATTCTTCATACTTCTCAAAATGAGTGAAACATTTCGTGGTAAAATAATTTATTTGCAATGATGTACTAGAGTCTAATTTTACAGCTCACAAGAACAAATTCATATGTGCATCTCTTCCCAGTTTTGTGATTTCACATTGGTAGTTTGTCATCATCATGGTGGAGGTATTTATACTGCAAATCAGCAAAAAAGACCAGATTTATATTTTTCCTGGTGAGCCAGCTGTTAACATCCGCGAGCACACCACTGTTTTAGGGAAGAACTGGGTCTTTTTTATCTTGACCAGAGTAGAAGAAAATACCTGAAGGTTTTAAATGAGGGCTAAGGAATTTAGAAGTTTGTACCAATAATTTTTTAGTAGTCATTATACTACTAGTAGTGAATATCAAGTTATTGCAGCCTTATTTAGTTGCCTGTCTCTCTTATTTGAGCTGCTCAAATTACAAAAATAGTCAGGCCTATTCCAGTCACATCAGACACTTGCAAGAGTTTTACTGTAAACTGCATTATCACTTATTGATAGTTACACTCTTTTATCTGATTAACCTGCGCAGATGCTATATCACTTTAGCCCAAGCTTTGGGAATGAACATGGGAGGTGCTCCTGCAGGACCCGCAGGCACCGGGAAAACAGAAACAACAAAAGACATGGGAAGGTGTTTGGGAAAATATGTGGTTGTATTTAACTGCTCAGATCAAATGGATTTCAGGGGCCTAGGAAGGATTTTTAAAGGTAAGTGTCAAACAATGTTATGTTATTTTGGTTAATTAAATTTGATTACATTTTACACTTGATCTTAGCCAAAAGTCCAAGAAGCAATTTGATTTCATTTTGATGTTATTTTCTGATATAAACTAAAGTGATATGATCCCATATAACCAAAATTAGTATAGGTTGATGCATAAGCTACTGCCATTTTTCTGGGTCAGAAATAGTTGAGTATCATCAACTTCATGTAGTTCAATACTACTGCTGCTGATATAATCCATGAACAGAATGTGCATTGGATTATTAAAAATAGAATAAATATTTATTGCCTGAAACAATGATGAAGATAAAATCAAGCTATTAAACAGATGACACATGTAAATTCTCTTTCTGCATTACATTCCATTGAAATGCAAGATATAAAAAAATTATAGCAACACTAGAAAACAAGAAGGGGTACAATTAACAGATGGGAAATTTTGAGAAAATCCTCAGAGGTAGGTAGGAGATTGGCTTAGAGGAACAAAGAAAAAATAAATATTAGGGAGGACTTCAGTATTAGAACTTAGTACTGGAATGTGGTCTTTCTATCTACCTGCATTCTCTTGGTGAATTCATGCAGATCCAAGCTTTGAATACTGTTAATGAGGTGGTTCACAAATTTATATGAAAGCCTGCATTTATGTCTACAACTACCTACTTGACATTTCCACTTTGATGACTAATAGTTCAAATTCACCATATCCAAAACCAAACTCCTCCTCATTCTACTCCTTTTTCAGTCTTCCACAGAAAACACCATACTGTTGAAAATTTGAAAGCA
This sequence comes from Scalopus aquaticus, assembly GCA_004024925.1. Taxonomy (NCBI): domain Eukaryota; kingdom Metazoa; phylum Chordata; class Mammalia; order Eulipotyphla; family Talpidae; genus Scalopus; species Scalopus aquaticus. The sequence continues at coordinate 81,540 of PVIJ01005443.1, forward strand.
TTATCTTTGAGATGATGTATAAAACACAGATTTCTATTATTATTTCTTCTATTCATTATTGTACTTAGATTCTAATTAAAGTTATGGTAAGGAATAAAACAACAACAACCCAATTAAACTGTAGTTTAATTAACAAATAGAATTTAGAAAACTTACTAGAATAGAAAATAAATTTTGCTTCTATAAAACACACAAAAACTTAATATGAAAGAGAGGCACCACTAAGGACAAAATTAAGAAAATGTGGTACTAAGGGAGGATAAATAGACCCTATTTGTTGATTAATATACCAGTAGAATGAATATAATAGAGAATGCAGAAACAGGAAACACATGACATATGACAAAAATGGTTTGTAAATCAGGGCCTCCCCGGGGGCGCAGCGGTTAAGCGCTGCACTGTGGAGCTGTCGGCAGCGGCGACGCGAGTTCGTCCCCCGGCCAGGGAGAATCCCACATGGTGTGGCAGACCTCTCCTGCCTTGCCCGCTGCTCCCCTCAGCAGTGTATTTCTGATCTGCCTGTTCTGCTCCCCGCTCTGTCTCTGGTGAACCCTCTCGCTGCCCCACGCCTCTGGCCTGTACCCCAGCTTGTATGTATAAATAAAAAATAAATCTTAAAAAAAAAAAGATGGTTTGTAAATCAGTGATGAAGAGATCAGCTTTACAACAAATGGTTCTGTGACAAGAAATGATTAATATTTAACAAGGGAAATCGGACTCCTACCTAACCCTTAACACCACATGTAAAAATCAATTCTGGATATTAAATGCTTAAGTGTAGGAGACAAATGGCATGGCTTTTTAGGACTATATTTTCAGAGTAGAGAGGGATTTTTAACACAAAATCACAAACTGTAAAGAAAAGACTGGCACATTGCCTACTCTAAGTTAAGAACTTTTATTCCTCAATGGATACTAAAAGGAGAGAGAAAAGACATGTCAGAAATTTTGGAAAAGGCATTAGCAACCTATGTTACCAATAAAAGAGTAATATCCCAAAACACATGCATGATGGTTATGAACCAATCAGAAAAAGATAAACCAACAGCAAAATGAGGAAAAGTCTTGAACAGGCACTTCACAAATGAAGACAACCAAATGACCAGTAATCAAAGAACTGCCTATTTATTATCAAGAGATGAAAAATTCAGTGTGACCTTTTTCACCTTTGGTAAGTGTCTAGAGCAACAAAAACAATCATTTGCTACTGGTGGGAGTATAAAACATATTTTTGGAAATTAGTTGACATTAATTTTAAAAAGTATATATGTGTATTTTCAGCCACTCAACCTCTTGGTAGAGATTCTGATAAACTGCCCTTGTGTTAAAGTTCATACTAGCATTGCTTATAACAGCAAACAACTGAAAACAACTCAAGTGTCCTCTACAATACAATGGACACAGGAATAAATGAATTGTGAACATACCATTTGTGTGCTCCACATATAGGGAAAATATGTATGAAATTCTGTATAACAATGCTATATAGTGGTAAAAATGAGTAACTACAAATTGATGCATTGACACAGAACAGTCCACAAATATAATCTAGAATGAAAGAAACAAGTCTCATGAAAATATGTGTAGTATGATTAAGTTTATTTAAAACTCAAAAATAGGTAAAACTAAAAATGTGTATTACTTTATTGCTTATGTATTTATATATAGATAGTAAAAAAGGAAGCAAAAGCACAAAGTTCAGACTAACAGTTCCTCCCTCTGGGAGGGAAAGAGGAGGACGTAGTCGGGAAGAAGTATACTGGGGCTTCCCTGTGTTCAGTATCACGAGTTCACTCATCTAGCCCTTCCTTTCAGTGGGATTTGATAATGTCCCTGTAATAGTTTCCATGAAATTGCATATTCTGCTTTCACCTTTAATTATATGGCCAGGCCTCCCTGGTGGCACAAGGGATTAAGTCTCAGCACTGTGAAACTATATCGAAGCCACTGCAGCAGAAGTTCGATCCCCGGCCAGGGAGCTGACCCACATGGCATAGCAGACCTCTCCTGTCTCGCCCACTGCTCCCCTCAGCAGTGTATTTTAGTCAGTCTGCTGTTCTGCTCCCCATTCTTTTCTCTGATGAATCATCTCACTACCCCAAACCCCTGGCCTACACACTAGCTCGTGTATGCATAAATAAATAAATCTTAAAAAAATAATAATATGGCCATTGGGATTGCACATATGTGTACATATAATGTGTATACTTATGTGTATTTATGTTCCATATATTTATATAGTTAGTCTTCTGTGGTATTTTTCCATTTAAAAGGAGGAAAAAATCATAAGCTACATACTGGGAAAAGATATTTTAACAAGTATAGCTGACAAAAAATCAATATCCAGCATTTAAAAAGATTTTCTTCAAATCACTAAGAAACAAAAGAAAACAATGTTGAGATACCATTCTTCTGCCAGTTGGCAACAATGGAAAAGTCTGACAAAACCACCGTTGGCAATGATATACAGAAATCACAACTCTTAATACTTTGTGTGTGTGTGTGTGTGTGTGTAAATTGGTAGAGCTGCTCTAGAGAACAGCTTGCAAAACAGTGGTAATTGTGAAGAGTGCACACTTTTTGTCTCAGCAATTCCACTCCACACATACATTGCAAGAATACGGGAGCAAGACTGGTACATGGTTATAGTAAATTATTAGGAACAACCCAAAATTCAATTGAGAGTACAATGAAATTTTAAGCTGGTATATTTATGCAATGGAAAGCTGCACAATACAGCAGTTAAAAATGTTGAATTAGATCTACACATATCAGCATGGATAAATTTCCCCAAAATATTCAAAATAATATTGAGCAAATACTCAAATTTCTGGAGTAATTAGATAGTATTTGATTGATAGGTTGCTGTATATACACATACAAATTTTGAACAAGCAGTGTCTATAGTGTTTGTGAATACATGCATAAAACAACAGTTTAAAACCCTGTACAGGAGCCACTGACATCAAATTCAGAACAGAGTTTACCTCTGGAGAAGGAGGGAGTGGTACATACATGGACTTAAACTGTAGTTCCAATATTTTATTCTATAGGGTGAAATCTGAGGCAAATTATTAAGATTTGATGGGGGAGAACTTAGATATTCATTGCAATATCCTTTAGGTTGCCTGTTAAAACATCTTTGAACCCTGAGAGTCATTTCATGATCAAAGAGAAGGGATCTTCTATGAATCAGTCGCAGCTAAAGGTTGGGGATGGTGGAGAGATGCAGACTAGAGCACAAAGTAAACTCTAGAATGCCAAAATTATAGCAGAAGGAAAATAAAAGGAAATACTGGTTGTTTCCAGTATTTTTCATCCATACAAAAGCTGTAACACAGCTCTCTGAAGTGGGTTCTGATAAAGATCCACCCCCCACCCCCTCACCATGGGTGCTTGTGAGGTACAAGCAAGCACAACGCTAGCTCAGATTTGAAATACCAGGACCCAGGGGAAAAGCTCTCCTGCCTCCCCCATTCTTTTCCCCAAATCACGAGGCGAGGTGAGCAAGCATCCTCAAAAAGGAATTTGTGTTTGGAATGAGGAAATATATACATAGAGATATTCAGCAACAACAAATTATAAAGTATTTGAAGAAATTAAGGAGACACCCAAGCAGCAAGGAGACCTACTGATTACTAAATGAATTAATTGAGAAGAAAACTCAAATGTAAATAAAATTAATATCAAAAGAGAGATTTAAGATTTTTGTCACATACAACCATTTAAAGAAAAACAGACTGCTATGAAAAAAACTAGCAAGTGGAATAATCATAAGTCAAAAAATACCAATTAAAAGCACTTGCGTGAATTGGAATCTTTAGTCAAGAGAATACATTGCAAAAAGAAATGGAAAATTTGACAGAAAAATGTAAGGGTTAAAGGGTAGATATATAAATTCCAACATTCGAGCAATGCAAATTCCTAAGGGAGAGAGGAAAAACTGTAGGGGCAATAATAAAAGAAAAGAGCATTTTGTACCCCTAAAGATAATGAAGGTTTTCATCCTTAGAGATTAGATAGGAGCAATGTTCATGCTATCCAGGTCTTTCTTTGTGCTTGGTGATGTAAGGAATAAATAGAAATCCCTTTGGTCATTCTCTGTCTCTCCCAGCGTCCTGACATTTCAATCTCATTGCAACAAAAAGGGAAAAGCATGATCTGACCCAGACAGGGCATCCTTTATTTTGTCAGTTTCCTTAAATATTATGGTTCCTTCCACGCCTGTCCCCAGTAGAGGTGGCATTTCCAGACTGAATCAAATTTTATCACCTTTCAGCATCCCTGGGTATAATGACATGTCTGTATTTTCATCTTGGTAGTGTACTGATTTCATTGTTTTGGTGGTAATGTGTGAATAGTTAACCTGTCTATATTACTGTAATTAAATGTGTTTATGAATAGCCAGATACAAAGGTTTATATCAATTATGTTTCAATACATAATTGCTAAGGAGCCCTTTGGAAAAATAATTGATGTCCAGAAGGTATATTATAAAGTAACACCTTTCAAATTAACTGTTTTTCACTACCAGGTCTTGCACAGTCAGGTTCTTGGGGCTGTTTTGATGAGTTTAACAGAATTGAATTGCCTGTATTGTCAGTGGCAGCCCAACAAATTTATATTGTCTTGACAGCAAGAAAAGAGAGAAAAAAGCAGTTCATTTTTTCTGATGGTGATTGTGTTGATTTAAATCCAGAATTTGGAATCTTCTTAACAATGGTAAGAGCATAGACATCAAATACAATTTGACTGGTTTAATTGTTATAAACTTAAAACAAAAGAGAGAATATATTAGTGGATAGTGACTATCCTGGGATGATGAGTGATTCTTTTTAATTGTATTATTATTTTTGAGTAGTAAAACTAGCTCAGACAGAAGATAAAATAGTAATATGTTAACAATAGTAATAGCAACTGCTCTTGAGCACTTACTATGTATGAAATGCTAGATGAAATGTTTTATGAATTCTATCAGATGGGTTAGCTGCAATAATAAATAACCCCCAAATTTTAGTGACTTAAAAGTCACAAAGTTTTTTCTCTCTCTCATGTTACATCTCCATTGTAGGGTGATAAGGTAGAAGTAGGGAGCACAGGATCTACTTTGTATGTTCTTATTCTAGCACTCTCTCTGTCATTGCTGGTTGCTGTAGCAAAGGAAAAAGAACACATGAAGAATTATGTTATAGCTCTTAAAGTTTCTGTACAGATACGACCGACACAAGTCACATGCCATTGGTTAAAGCAGTTTACATGGCACACACCCAACTTCAAGGGGTAGGAAATTGCAATTCTGCTAATGTATTTTGTGTGATGGATAGTTTATAACTGAGGTACAGGAGGTTCAGGGAGATTAAAAAACTTAGTCACACAGTTAGTGAAAGACATTATTGTCTTTCTAACATCAAAACCTGCCTACTAACCTCTGCATGTGATTTTTCTCTGATGGGAATGATTAAAATTTCCAAAATAATTCAAAAAGTTCCTATAGCAATAATTGTATCTAATTCAGTTACCATATGATTGAGATCAGAGCTTCGAGATACAGTGTTGTCAAGATAAAAAATGAAAGGCTTGAATAAATAGGATTTTTTATGAGCTGGAGAAGTCAAATTTATGTTGAATCACCTTTACTTAATGTTCTCTATATTATAAAATTTCTAAGTTGTAAGATATCATAAAGTTATCTTTGTCCCAGTGAACAAAGATAAATAATAAGTCACAAAATCAGGAAAGTTTCTGAGTGTTGTTTTTTAAATCAGCAAATATCTGTTTAAGTAGTTGGGTGTAAATAACAATTCAAAGTGACCAGTTATAACCCAGAATATGGGAGGAAGAAACTTATTCAATGTGAAACTTTGCCTTAGGCGATTTCAAAGAAGTTTAACATTCTGTCTGGATTAAGAATAATATTGGAAATATCAGTTAGATATTGCATTAGGCTGTGAGAACAACAGAGACATTAAAAGCAATTGCTTAACATGTAGCAATTGCTTCTGCTTCATCATGGTTTCTATCTTCACTTTCCATTACCATCCAAGATGCTACAGAAATATTTCTGTTTTGATGCAACTAGTTGGTTGAATCAACTTCCTTCAGAACAAACTTCAAGGATACTTCATGCCATGTATCCCTTTGTAGGTACAATGTAGAATTTAGCCACCCCATTCCATTGCAAGGCAGGCTGGGAAATGTAGTTTTTAAACTGGGTGGTAGTGCACCCAGGTTGCAACTGGGGTTCTGTGACTAAGGAAGAAGAAAAGGAATACTATAGGCAACCAGCAATTTTTATATTTCTAACATGAACTAAGATACCTGGCTTACTGACAGTACCCAGTAAATGTTTAGGGATTGAAGGTTTCTTAATGTATTTTCCTAAAATAACTGCTTCTTCTCTGCCTTACTTCTCTTGGAACCCCTAATATTTCCCTTGGGTTTTTTGGGTCTGACCTGTCCCCAACCTTTAGCTACTTATCAGGCCTTAGCTAACTTTCCACTTCTACTTTCATTCCTTTCACAGTTTACAAATGAAACAAAATTTACCTAAGTAAACTGATTAGCATGAAATTCTGAATTTTCTTCCTCTTTCAATCATATATTAGATTATAATTATTCCAGAATTTGTTTATTTTCTTTTACTTTTTTCTAATTTTTTAGCCATTAGATGCACAAATGCTTAATTTTTGTTATACAAAATTGTATGTATCTCTCTGTGTGTTTGACTTTACTGGTATGATAAAAGGGAAATACATAAGCAGAAGTGATATGACATTGATAGCTATTATGTTCCAGTACACATTTCTGAGAAGGAAAGAGATGTGATCTGAATCTAATGTTTTTCAGTACCACCTTAGAATCTAAACTAGGGATTTGAAATGTATTTGTACTCATGAGATGAAATGATATCAACAATTAAAAATGAAATAATTTTAACTTTTAGAATCCTGGATATGCTGGGCGCCAGGAACTTCCAGAAAACTTAAAAATTCAGTTTAGAACTGTTGCTATGATGGTTCCTGACAGACAGGTATGTGTGTAAGCGAAATATAGTTTAAAAACATAATAGAGTTTTTGTTCTTCAGTTTATCGCTAGTCATTGAAAATCTCACCATATTAATTTTCAGATCATTATGAGAGTTAAACTTGCAAGCTGTGGTTTTCTTGAAAATGTTATCTTGGCTCAAAAGTTTTATGTTCTTTACAAGCTCTGTGAAGAACAACTTACTAAACAGGTAAGTTTATGTATCTATTTTACCTTAGCTATCAAACTTGCTTTTTTTACTTTCAGTTTTACTGTGATAAATGCTAATCTGTGAGTTAAGCAAAATTTCATGGATTCTTTTCTAAAGTGTATTTATAATTAATTTGACCTATTGGTTATGCATTTTATTTTTATTTTTTTAAAGATTTATTTATTTATACATACAAGCTGGGGTACAGGCCAAAGGCATGGGGCGGCGAGAGGGTTCACCAGAGACAGAGCGGGGAGCAGAACAGGCAGATCAGAAATACACTGCTGAGGGGAGCAGCGGGCGAGGCAGGAGAGGTCTGCCGCGCCATGTGGGAATCTCCCAGGCTGGGTGTCGAACTCGCGTTGCCACTTCTGACTGCTCCACAGCACAGCGCTCAACCCCTGCGCCACCAGGGAGGCCCCTGGTTATGCATTTTAAAACCCTTTTTATTTTGAAATAATTATAGATTCACAGGGAGTTGCAAAGAAATGCATAGGGAGGTCCTCTGTCCTCTTGGCCCTGCTCCTTGACATGTTAATATCTTATAACCATAGTATGATAACAAAACCAGAGAGTTGAACTGGGAATATAATAATAGTAATAATAATTGACACCCAAAAGCAATAGTTAATAAACTTTATAGAATACACTTGTGTGTGTGCATGTGTGTGTCTGTGTTTGTGCATGTGTTCTAGGCAGTTCTAGGCAGTCATGCCCATGTGTTGGTGCTTATAACCATAATCAAGATACAGAATTGTACTACTATCACAAGATTCCCTCATGCTACACCTTTAGTGTCCCATTCTCCACTCTCTCAATTCCAAATCACTTGCAGCCTCTAATTTCTCCATCTCTATCATTTTGTTATTTCAGCAGTGTTAAAGGAAATCATATCGTATGTAATCTGTTGGTTATGCATTTTAAATGTTTGCTGCCCAGACTGTATTTGATACTATTATTCTCAAAAGATATGTAAAGTATCATACAGCTTGGTCTTTCTAGTGGAATGATCATTTTTAAGTCAAAGGAAGGGCAGGAGAATTGAACTCATAAAACTTGCAGCTTAGATGCCTCTAAAACTATAGTGTGTGTGTGTGTGTGTATGTGTGTGTGTGTGTGTGTATATATATATATATATATATATATATAAAAGCTTTTATGTAACTCCATATATATATATGTATATATATATATAGAAGCGTGCGTCTGTCAAAACGCAACCATTATACATTTAAGATATGTGCATTTTACCGTATATAAATTTTATCTTGAATGTAAAAAAACTCTAAAAAATAAAATAAAATGCAAAAAAAAAAACCCTACAGCATGTAAGTACCAGACTATCTACCTTTACGTTTGCAGTGAGTCTACATTTTGAAATTTAAAATCAAATAATTTTCCCCTCTTTCCATATCTTAGGTTCATTATGACTTTGGGTTGAGAAATATTCTATCTGTGTTGAGGACACTTGGATCTCAAAAAAGAGCCAGACCTGAAGATAGTGAATTAAGCACTGTCATGCGAGGACTAAGAGATATGAACCTTTCTAAATTGGTATCTTTCATCTCTGAATTCACTTCTCTTCCAAGATTTGATCTGGTTTCTTTGGATTCAGATGACAAATGGGGGTTGGCTGTGAACATTAATAATTGCAGGGACAGTGGTTGTGCACTGTGCTTCCAGAAGGAGGAAAATGCCCCATAGCCTTGTATGACCAGCAGGTTGTGGAAATGCATCCTCTTAGCAGTGTGTGCCATAAAACAGCTTTCCTCAGGGGGCTTAAGCCCCCAACTATCAGTCTGATCCTCTACCATTTTTTCATAAGGTAGTACAGATTCTACACGTGAAAATCTGGATTCATAGGGAACCAGGTGAACTTTTTTCTTTCTCAGGATATGACTAATTTATCTCAGCTATGTCTCTCCCAGAACCTTAGCACTTTCATTAATTTCCAAAAATGCATTGGAAGTTTGCTGTGGAAATTACAGTAGTTATTTCACTACTTTCATGCTTGTCATACGTATATCTGGGTTCTTCTGAACTAGCTGACAGTCAGGTTTGTATGGTGTCTCTTCAAGGGCTTCTATGTGCTCTAAATTATGTCCATGCCCTGGAAATACAAGGTTTAGGGAGAAATGTTTCTTATGAAGCTCACATTCTGGTTACAAAAACTACCAATCAACATCTGTGTATTTCCTTACTATTACAAAAGCCTTTACAGGGTCTGGTGCAAGCATGCACAGGGTGGGCGGGTCCACTGTTTATTTGGGCAGATGGATAGAGTCTGGAACCCTCAGTAGATACAGGCCTTTTAATAGTGAATCGGGGAACCAGGTACACAGGCAGATGAGACAGGGAGGCTGGCATTCAAGGAGTCAGGGAGGGGGACTGCTCAGCAACCGAGCCTCCCAGACCCACGCTAATCTCCACACTCTCTGCCTGGCGTTCTCTCTGGCATTCTGTAGTCACACCCGAGTAGTCCCTCTCACTGTGCTGCTGCCCCTGCCTTTAGCACGCTCCTCTAGGCACAGGTGTGAGCACTTACAGACCTTCACACCTGTGCTATTTGGGCCCAAGTGTCCATAATTACAGGTGTGCATGCTCTGTGTTCACATTCCCAAGCTTTTTTTTTTTTAAAGATTATTTATGCATACAAGAACTGGGGCGCAGGCCAGAGGTGTGGGGGTGGGGTGAGAGGATTCACCAGAGACAGAGTGGGGAGCAAAACAGGCAGATCTACTGAAATACACTGCTGAGGGGAGCAGCGGATAAGTCAGGAGAGGTCTGCTGCACCATGTGGGAAGCTCCCTGGCCAGGGATCAAACTCGTGCTGCAGTGGCTGCAAATAGCTTCCTAGTGCTTAACCATTGCTCCACCAGGGAGGCCCAGAGAGGACCCAATCCCAACCTTTTTGCATAGGCTTCAGGTGGCAGCTGTAGAGGCTAGCTATGGGGAGGTGGAAAAAAAACCTGACCACTCCATTTGCCATTCACAGGAGTATTGTCTTGTTCTGGTCTCATAGCAGCTCTGTGGACTCTAGATGGCTAGTTGTGCCTATGGCTAATTTATGTATGAGGAAACTGAGTTTGGAGGACTCACACAATCATGGTCAGTTGAGAAGTTGGAACAAAAATCCCCAAGCTTTCTAATGCCAAAGCCTCTGCTCCTTTTAGTATACTTTATCACTCACCTTCGTTAGTGGTGTTTTTGAAACTCTTAGACAAGGAAACCAGAAAGGATCAGAAAATAAGGTGAAATCAGGAGTCAGCAGCTGGCAACCTGCTGTTCATAAGGCAGAACAAGACCCTGAAGTTTTAGAGTTTTCCTACCAATGTCGGATAAGCCAGTCTTGCAGGGTTATGATCATTTCCTTGTATAAATAAAATATTAATGTATTCGTCTCACGGGGTTGGAATTATATGTTGCATGTTTTCAAAGTCAATAAACATACCTGTCTGTGAGAAGCAGAACCTTCTTATGAAGTGATGTGATCAAACCTTAGAGCAGGAGACTGAGGCTAAATTGTAGAAGACTTTGAATGTCAAGTATCTTGGGATGCAATGTTGTAGATAATGTGGATTCAGTGGTGATTTAAGGAGAAAGTACTAGAGAATATGAGTCTGGTTAGGAGAGAAGTGAGGATCATTTGAGCATGAAGTTGACCGCTGACAAACATTTGTTGACTGAATGAATAAATTTACTCTATGCTATCCTTAGGTTGATGAAGATGAACCTCTGTTCCTCAGCTTGATCAATGACCTGTTTCCAGGATTACAGCTGGATAGTAGTACTTATGTGGAACTGCAAAGTGCAGTGGAGAGGCAGGTTAATCTAGAAGGTTTGATTAACCATCCACCCTGGAATCTCAAACTTGTGCAGGTAGACATTTTAGTCTGTTCTCAGTATAATGACCAATGTGTGTTGTTAAAGATCTCCATTGAATGGAACTCACAATACTAGTCTGACTTGATGAAAATGTTGACAAAATCAAAGTCGTCATCATGGCAAGAAGAGCCCTGGGGCTGGGGATGTGTGTGCAGGATCTAGAGGCATGGTATGGATTCCCTGCCTCAAACTAAACAGGCTGTAATTGAGGTTACTTACACTTCGTGAGAAAGCAGGGCAGTAACCAGAAGCTCAAGAGGAATGGGAGAGGATGGGACTGCTGGACTGTGCCAGTCTGTAGCTGGCACCTTCATGGGGCATGGAGCCCAAGGAATCTGGGAATGGACATGTTCACACCTGCACTGAAATTGCATCTTTCGGTGTTTTTCTGTCCACCCCATTTCCTCCTTGCGACATCCACCTCACCACTTTATCAGTGGAATTAGAAAACTGGACTAGAGATGTAGGATTTAAGCTCTTTAAATTTGAGCTGAAATTGAGGGGAGTATTAAAAGATGTATTTGAAGAATAGCAATTCTTACTTTAACTTTTGTTCTTGCCAGGTTATAGGATGTGCAAGTATATCTATCTTCTGTGTATTCCTTCCAAATCTTACAAGGAAGTATATGGGAGAACGCTTAAGCATTTTTCATCATCCATGTATTTGGAAACCATTTAAAATTTTTTTTAATTTCTAGGAAAACTCATTTTACATATGACATACATACAATGTATTGACTAAAATCCTAGTCATCTCAATAGCAGGCTCATTACTTCTGAATATAACATCACTGCCAGTGTTGCTGTCACTTTTAAACTATGGGTTGCAATAGTAAACATTTCTGTCTTAGGTAGTGATTCAATTCCACCTCTCAGAAGTTGTTAGAACTTTGACTTCTTATTTTTATTAAGGGATTTTATATAGTCGTGCACCTTCCCTGGCTTCTGTACGCCTTAGCTTCTACTAGTCCACAGTCTGTCCTCCTATAAAACTGCACCCACTTTGTTGGTAGATATAAAGAGCAGGCAGTGCCATGCCTGGGAGTTTTTTCCCACACACCTTTCAACCAGTCTCTCCTTAGTTATAGACTGCTAAGTTTCGATCCCCTTGTTTCTGTGTGGAACATACACTGAGGTGTGATTTACACCACAGAGTCCCTGCCTTACCACATTAATCTTCCTTCTGTAGATTTTGTCCTCAATCACACCTCACTTGACTTCTCCCCATTCCTGTCCCATCTCCCCCACTTCTTCATCAGTTTCAAGGGGAAGTAGCACAAGTGACCACAAAATCCTCATCTGTATCTCACTCCTGCATGGGATGGTGTGTGCTGCTGCTTTCTCACACTAGGGGGCAGTACCATCACATTGGATGCAGAGAAGTGCCTGCTTGGGAAAGCTGCTTGTCAAGTCTCAGCAATCCTAACTCCCAATAATAGCAGTTTGTGAAGCAAAAACTGAATGAACTATTTCCAAAATGTGATTCAAGTACCCCACTGTCATTACCTTACCAGCTATAATTTTATTACATGTTACTAATTTGCTCTCCATATTTACTAAAACAAACAAAATTTTATTTTGCATTTTTTTTTAATTTAGGAAGAGATTATTGAAAGTCTTTTAAATGTCAGTGCATTGTTTTCTATGAATGTCAGCAAGAGACCCTTCAGTCATATCTTCCAACTGACTGTCTCCTTGTGCAGCTGTACGAGACATCGCTGGTGCGCCACGGCCTGATGACTCTTGGGCCCAGTGGTTCTGGGAAGACGACCGTTATCACAATCCTGATGAAGGCATTAACAGAGTGCGGAAGGCCTCACAGAGAAATGCGAATGAATCCCAAAGCTATCACTGCCCCGCAGATGTTTGGGCGACTGGACACTGCTACCAATGACTGGACAGATGGGATTTTTTCTACTTTGTGGAGAAAAACATTAAAAGCTAAAAAAGGTTCACAAGCTCCCTTTTGTGATCATTTTCTTTCCTGGGATATTAATAACATGATTATTTAATTTTCTGTTTTAATTATTTGCAGGTGAAAACATTTTCCTCATTTTGGATGGCCCCGTAGATGCCATTTGGATAGAGAACCTAAATTCTGTGTTGGACGATAATAAAACACTCACATTAGCAAATGGTGACCGCATCCCCATGGCTCCTACTTGCAAGCTCTTATTTGAAGTGCACAACATTGAGAACGCCTCTCCTGCCACCGTCTCTAGGATGGGCATGGTCTACATCAGCAGCTCTGCTCTCTCCTGGAGGCCCATATTACAGGTGGGATGAGAGACCCTCCCACACATGCTCTTGTCTTTCCAAGCTTCACTTTCTTAATAAACAGGGCACCTGTCTCTTTGCTGCAGGCCTGGTTGAAGAAGCGCACTCCACAAGAAGCTACTGTATTCCTAAATCTGTATGATAAAGTATTTGATGACATACACACATATATGAAACTAAACCTCAATCCAAAAATGCAGCTCTTAGAGTGCAACTATATTGTGCAAGTAAGTTTGTTTCTGGACACTCACTTTTAAATTTTGATATCCTTCTTCCACTCAGCTGCAGGTTAGAGGCACCTTAAATAAAAAATTCATATAGTCCATAGAAATCTTTTTGTGATGTGGCTTTGAAGGTACTGAGAAGTCTGATTCCTCTTAAAGATCTCATTAATCCTCTTAATGACATCTCTTTATTATTTTCACTTCCCATTGTCAGGGGAAGAGAAATAACTATGCTTCCCATTATCAAGTTTAGTAACCTTCCCTGAGTGTCTTCAGTAATGAAAGCAGACAAGATAAATAAAATTGGCAGTTTTATAGAAGGGTGCAAAAAGGAGCTTGGGGCACTCAGGAAAACTTAGGTGGCAATCTTGGCTATACGAATTTAGTACCATCAGATAGGGAAAATCTTCAAACAATTCTGAGTAGTTTATAGCATTTCCCCCTACAGTCAGTTTTCCTTATTAGCTTTTGGAGCAGAACTAGTGGGATTTTTTATTTTCCAATTTTTTTTGTTTTGAAATTATGTTTTTTGGGGTAGCATTGATTTACAACACTATTTCTGCCCTTTTTCAGGGGTAAGGGTTCACACTTCTACAAATGTATGTTCTTTTCTTTTTTTTGTATTTAAAGTCAGGCTTTTATTTCTACTGACCTATTCACTAAATTTAAATCATACAAATGTATGTTCTTTTTTTTTAAAAAAAAGATTTATTTATTTATGTATGTAAGAACTGCAGTGTAGGCCAGAGGTGTGGGGTGGTGAGAGGATTCACCAGAGACAGAGCGAGGAGCAGAGCGGGTGGACTGACTGAAGTATACTACTGAGGGGAGCAGGGGGCGAGGCAGGAAAGGTTTGTTGTATCATGTGGGAATCTCCCTGGCTGGGGATAGAACTTGTGCTGCAGTGGCTGCAGATAGCTTCATAGGCTGACTCTTAACCCGTTGCGCCACCAGGGAGGCCCACAAATGTATGTTCTTACGTGCTTGTCGCCAAAACACCAATAATCTTCACTCTAGTCAATTGAGTCCCCTCTCCTCTTTATTTTTACACTCCACCCTTTCTGTTAGCCTCAGTTCTGGTGTCAAATTTCAAGGGTTTTCTTTTCGTCTGTTTCTTTGCTTCATTTTTTTTTTTAAATTGTATACATGAGTGAAATCATCTGGTATTTGTCTTTCTCATTCTGACTTATTTCACTTAGTATAGTCCCCTCCAGCTTCACCCATGTTTGTTAAAAATGGTGGAATTTCATCTTTTTTTATAGCTGAGTAGTGTTCCATCATGTATACAACCCACATCTTTTTTTAAAAAGATTTTTTATTTATACATACAAGAACTAGGGTGTAGGCCAGAGGTGTTGGGGGGTGAGAGCATTCACCAGAGACAGAGTGGGGAACAGAATAGGCAGATCGACTGAAGTACACTGCTGAGAGGAACAGCGAGTGAGACAGGAGAGGTCTGCTGCACCATGTGGGAAGCTCCCTGGCTGGGGATCAAACTCATGCTGGAGTGGCTGCTGATAGCTTCATAGTGCTGAAACTTAACCTTTTGGCCACCAGGGAGGCCCCATACCACATCTTTTTAATCCAGTCATCTGTCTCAGGCATTTAGCTTGGCTATGTAAATAGTGCTGCAGTGCCCAGAGTAGTGCATAAATATACCTGCAAGTTAGTGTTTTTGTATTCTTTGGGTAGATATTTAGGAGTAGAATTGTTGGATCATACAACAAATTTATTTTTAATGACTTGAGAAACCTCCATACTCTTTCCATGGGGACTGGTATATTCCCACCAACACCGTATGAGGGTTCCTTTTTCCCCATGCCCTCACCAGCACTTGTTTTTGGTCTTCTTACAGGTGTGAGGTGGTATCTCTTAGTAGTTTTCACTTGCATTTCCCTCACTCTAAGAGATGGTGTGCCTTTTTTCATGTACCTGTCAGCCATCTGGATGTCTTCTTTGGAGAAGTATCTATTAAGTCTTCTGCCCATTTTTTGATTGGGTTATTTGTTTGCTTGTTGTTGAGTTCTTTGTAGATTTGGATATTAACCTTTTGTGGGATGTATAATGTAGAAAACTTTCCTTCTATCTGGTATGGTGGTTTTATTGATTGTTTTGTTTTAACAATAATTTCTTTTGCTTGTAAAACTTTTAAATTACATTTGTTTTTCAGGCCACTGCAGTTGAGTCCTCAGGGACATCCCTGAAGCCAATATTGTGGAGTGTTTTTCTGTATTTTCTTCTATGTATTTTATGGTTTCAGGTCTTATATCGAAGTATTTGATCCATTTGGAATTAATTTCTGTGTGTTAGATGAGGCAGTGGTGTAATCTCATTCTTTTGCCTGTGACTTTTCAATATTTCCAATACTGTTTGTTGAATAGAGTTTCCTTTTTACATTGTATGTTCTTAGAGCCTTTGCCATAAATTAACTGTCCATGTAAGTGTGGGTTTATTTCTGGCTCTCAATTCTATCTTATTGATCTACTTGTCTATTTTTATTCCAATACTGTATTGTTTGATTACTCTATAGTATATATTGCTTTATAGTATTATTTAAAACCTGGGGGTGGAATACCTGTTTTTCTATTTTGTCAGTAGTGCTTTGGCTATTCAGGGTCTTTTGTGGTTCTGTATTAATATGTGCTCTATTTCCTTGAAGAAAGCTATTGGAATTTTGATCGGGATTACATTAAAGCTGTATATTACTTTGGTAAGATAGCCATTATAACAATGTTAATTCTTCCAATCCATGAGTCTGGAATATCTTTCAATTCTTTTTATTTCTTTTAGCAATGTCTTAGAGTTTGTTTTACAGGCCTTTCACCTCCTTTTTTAAGGTTACTTTTGGGTCTTAAATATTTAATGCAATTGTAAATAGAATTAATTTCTTTCTCCTTTAGTTTGTTGTTTGTATATAGGAATGTGATAGACTTGTATATTGACTTTGTAGTCTGCTAACTTACTGTACTGATTTATTGTTTCTAATAGCTTTTTAGTGGAGTCTTTAGGGTTTTCTATATATATTTTCATACCCTATGCAAATAGTGATAGTTTTACTTGTTTTCCCATTTGGATTCCTCTTATTTCTTTATCTTGCTTTATTGCTCTAGCTAGGCCTTCCAATATCATGTTAGATAATAGTGATGAGAGAATGGATATTCTTGTCTTGTACTTTATCTCAGAGGGGAAGCTTTCAGTTTTTCACAATAGAGTATGGTGTTGATTGTGGGTTTGTCATATATAATCTTTGTTATGTTGAGGTATTTTTCTTCTGTTTCCATTTTACTGTCATGTTTAGCATAAGTGGGTATTGAATCTTGTCAAATGCTTTCTTAACCTTTTAATGGCAAATGTTTTCTCTGTACCTATTCATGGATCATGCAGTTTTTATCTTTCCTTTTATTGATTTGGTGAATAATGTTAGTTGATTTTATATGTTAAACAGTCTATATCACCGGAATGAGTACCACTTGACCATGTCTATGATCTTTTAAGGATCTTTGTTTCATTTTGTTTGCTAAGATCTTATTGAGGGTTTTGCATCCGTCATCATCAGGGATATTGGCCTGTAGTTTTCTTTTTTTGTGATATCTTTGTCAGCTTTTGCTATCAGGGTAATACTTCATGAAATATACCAGAAAATCACAGGTTTCTAACAGCTGTTTAATGCTAGTATGTAGGTAATCTTTGATTATCCATGCTAGTGTAAGGGAAACCAGTCAGTAAACGATGGGTTCTTTAGAAATAATACTCAGAACGCAAATCAATTAATTAGTTAGCAATTGCTTAAAAATGCAAAATACAAGTACAATCTTATTTGAAATAATTTTGTTTTCAAAGACTGAGAGCATCTTACTGTAGTGTACATTTCTTTCTGATGATTTACGGGTTTGACACATTGGTTCTTAAAGAGTCAGAGAAAAAATATTTTAGACTTTGGACAACTTTCTGACCCACTCAGTGCTGCTGTTGATTTGTAGAAGCAGCCTTATTCAATGTATGTATGAATGAGTATCACAGTGGTTCAGTAAAACATTCTTGCTAAACAAGTGATTGACTTGTAAGGCCACAATTTGCTGACCTTTACAAATGTCTAAAGTAGCCAAACTAAATTTATTTATTTTTTCAAAGATTTATTTTTATTTATTTATGCATATAAGAGCTGGGGCATAAGCCAGAGGTGTGGCGGGGCGGGAGATGAGAGGATTCACCAGAGATAGAGTGGAGAGCAGGACAGGCAGATCTACTGAAATACACTACTGAGGGGAGCAGTGGGTGAGACAGGAGAGGTCTGCTGCACCATGTGGGTTAGCTCCATATCTGGGGATTGAACTCATGCAGCAGTGTCTGGCAATAGCTTGATAGCACTGAGACTTTAACCCCTGAGCCACCAGTGAGGCCCCAGCCAAACTAAATTTAGATTCTGAAGTGGCCTTTGGAAACATCTAGTCTAGGCCTTTTTTTTTTTTCCTCTTCAGATTAGGAGACTGAGAGATTAGTGGCATGCACTGGGAATAGAAAGCATACCTCCAGATTCTCAATTAGAATCTGTTCTGCTCAACCATGGCAACCTTTTTAAATAACAGGGTAGTTTTTCTTCTAAATACTGTTGACTGTAGGACAATGCTCAAGCAAAATCTGAAGATATATTTGTTTCTGTCTGTCTTTACTTCCTCCTTTTAATAATTTTTATTAAAAGTTTAAATATCAAAATTTATTATATTTTACACATTTTCAGTCTCTCACTCTTCTGGAAGGTTTGATTCCCTCCAAAGAAGAAGGTGGTGTTTCATGTGTTGAACATCTGCATAAGTTATTTGTGTTTGGCCTAATGTGGAGTTTAGGAGCACTTCTGGAATTGGATAGCAGAGAAAAGCTTGAAGCCTTTTTACGAAATCATCAAAGCCATTTAGACTTACCAGAAATACCTAAAGACACAAATCAAACCATGTATGAGTTTTATGTTACTGATTATGGTAAGTACACTGAGATATATTTACAATGAAATGAAACTATTTTTAAAATGGGAAAAATATAAATTTCCATAAACTCTTCTGTGGGGAGAATGTAATTGCTAATACCATTTTCAAAAGTACCTCTAAGGGAAAAATGATAGGATTTTGTACATTGGTTGTCCCAGGAACTATTAGAGACCCTCCTGGCTTCTCCTTTTGCATTTCCCTAAGTGAAATCTGGCATTAACATGTTAGTGATACCTCTTATATCATCTACTTTATATTACTTGAAGAGGAAAATAGCAGTGCAGAGAACATAGATTCTTCATGATGCAAAGCATAATAATGCACATAACAGATCAGTCCTGCTACTTCTGTCTTGGAAATGTCAGAACAAATAGAGAATGAGTCCAGCAGATTTGGTCCTACTTATATGTAGCTGACTGGACAAAGTCCCATGCTTTGGCCTCAGCCTCCTTTGTGTGACAGGGCCCTACTCACTTCTGCCTAAAATAAATGCCCTTGAGCTTAGTGCCTATTACCCAGAACTTAACTCGAAATTCTTGAAAGCCCCAGAGAAGAAAAAGCATGCTTCCCCAAATAGTGTTTACCTCTGAAACCCCAAAACATCAAAGGTATTTTTGTTTTTTGTTTTTGTTTTAATGGATAAGCTCAAAAGGATAAGTAGAACAGGAAAGTAGACAACAATACCAACATTTTGAAAGCAAGAAAGGTAATTGGCAATTGGTTTAGCACACATAGTTTAACCCACTGGGCAAAACTGGCAGTGGGGAGAGATGAGGAGCAATGTAGAGCTTATTGCAGAAACTTCAAAGGGCTCAGGATTGGAAATTGGGGTGAAGGTAGAGCTAAATTCAGAGGGTTACAGGTCTTCTTAAGAAACAGACTGGACTACTTTCCAAAACCATGCTGCTAGACAGCTGTACTACCTCACAGTAGACAAGATTAAAGAATGCTTTTTGTGAGAATCTAAAGCATGGTTGGGGGACATGAGGAATATTTGGGGGTAGAGTCATTATGTTGAAAATGGGGATTAAGTGAAAATTTGTGTTTTAAAGGGCCTTTATAAAAAGACAGGTGACCATCTTTAACCAGAATGACCAATAACTCTACAGCATGTGATTAGGTGCAATTAAAGATTTGAGATGGTAAAAGGAAGGTCTCACTCAAAATGTAAATTAACAATTCAATGCATCTTTAAGCCCAGATAAAAATTCTCTTAGAATCCAAAGCCAACCAAAAGATGTTTCTTAGAAAAGATCAATAAAATTGATAGATCTTACAAGAAATATAAGGAAAATAAAGAGAAGATATAAATTACTGTTGTCAACAATGAAAGGAGACATCGCTTTTCTTCTCTGAGGCTTCCAAGAATTTCGAGTTAAGCTCTGGATAATAGGCACTAAGCTCGAGGGCATTAAAAAATAAGAAATGAATATTGGGGAAAAAAACTACATTTGGAAATGTAGGTTAAATAGACATGCTCCTTGAAGACATAAACTACCAAACCACATTGGAAGAAATATATTATTAATACCTTTTTCTCTGCTAAAGAAATTGAATGTATAGTTAAAAACCTCCTCACAAAGAAAAGTCTAGACCCAGATCACTTCACTGGTAAACTCTGCCAACTATAAGGAAGAAATAGCACCAATTCTACATAAACTCTTCCTAAATAAAGAAAATGTTTAAGGAAGAAATAATTCCCAGCCCCTTTATAAAAACAGTATTATCCTGATATGAAACTAGAGAAAGTGGTTCTACATCAAAATATAAAGCTTCTGCACAGCAGTAGAGATTATTAACAAAATAAAAAGGCAACCTACTCAATGAGAGAAAATATTTGCAAATCATATATTTGATTAGGGGTTTATACCCAAAATATATGAAGAACTCATAAAGCCCAAAACTAACTAACCAAGTAACTAACTACTAACTAAAGCAATCCTATTAAAAATAGGTAGGGGATCTAAATAAATGTTTTTCTAAAGATGGTTAACAGATGATCAACAGGTACATGAAAAGACAATTATCACTTGTGATCAGGATAATGCAAATCAAAACCACAATGAAATAACATACCGTTTAGAATTGCTATTTATCAAAAAGACAAGATATAACAAGTGTTGGTGAGAATGTGGAGAAAAGGGAACCCTTGTACACTATTTGTGGGAATGTAAATTGGTCCACTATTGAAAACAATATGGAACTTTCTGAAAAAAAATTAAAATCAGAACTATCATATGATTCAGCAATTGCTCTCCTATCTATCTGAAGAAAATACGAATAGAAACTCAAAAAGATACATGCACTCCTATTCCATGTTCATTGCAGAATTACTTAACAAAAGTTAAGACACCTAAGTGTCTATCAACAGATGATGAATTAAAAAAATGTGTGCATGCTCACAATGGAATATTATTTTAGAATAAAAAAGAATGAAATCTTCCCATTTGTGACAACATGGATAGAACCTGAGCATCATGCTAAGTGAAATTAGCTAGATAAAGTTAAAAAAATCATGTGATCTCACTTTATGTGGAATCTAAAATAACAAACAAACAAAAAAAACCGAAACTCATAGACACAGAGAACAGATTGGTGGCCACCAGAGGTGGTGGGTAGAGATAGGCTATGTGGACGAATGGGGTCGAAGAGTCCAAACATCTAATTATAAAATAAGTAGTACTCGTGAGAGCTACAGGGCCTCAGGGGGTGGGGCTGGGGACCTGAGGGGTGGAGTCAAACACTGCCCCCAAATAAATAATAATGTAAGAAAATAAATAAACATAAAAAAATAATCAAATTACAAACTAATGGAAAAAATATATGTTTTCAGGATGTTATATATAGCATGATGACTATAGTTAATAATACTGTATCACATATTTGAAAGGTGCTAAAAGAGTAAATCTTATTTTTTAATATTTTATTTATATATTTATTTATTATTAAATAGATATTTATTTTTGTTATTCGTATATTTTACATTATTGTGTGTTCCCCATAAGTTACCCACCACCTGTTCACCCGTGGAGCCATCACCATAGTCCTCCCTGCTCCCCTCTTCCCCCATCTTGAGCCCTCCCCCTCCCCTCCTTTCCTGTTGAATGTCACTTTCTTATTTGGCTCCCCTATATTCCTGTTATGAGTGAAACCATTCGATAATTTTCTCTTTCTTTCTGGCTTATTTCACTGATCATGATCCCCTCTAGGTCCATCCATGTTGCTGCGAATTGCATGTGTTTGCCTTTTTGAATGCTGTATAGTATTCCATTGTGTATATGTACCATATCTTCTTGATCCAGTCATCTATTTTTGGGCATTTGGGTTGTTTCCATACCTTAGCTATTGTAAACAGTGCTGCAATAAACATGCGGGTGCATGTATCCTTTCAGATTAGTGTTTTTGTGTCTTTTGGGTATATTCCCAGTAGTGGTATTGCTGGGTCATATGGAAGTTCCATTTCTAGCAGTTTGAGGAAACGCCATA